>SJYC01044095.1:0-26672 GCA_006408675.1 Madoqua kirkii | reverse complement strand
TGCTTTTTCCATGATCCAGCGGATGTTGGCAGTTTGATCTCTGGTTCCTCTGCCTTTTCTAAAACCAGCTTGAACATCTGTAAGTTCATGGTTCACGTACTGCTGAAGCCTGGCTTGGAGAATTTTGAGCATTACTTTACTAGCATGTGAGATGAGTGCAATTGTGCAGTAGTTTGAGCATTCTTTGGCATTGCCTTTCTTTGGGATTGGAATGAAAACTGACCTTTCCCAGTCCTGTGGCCACTGCTGAGTTTTCTGAATTTGCTGTCATATTGAGTGCAGCTCTTTCACAGCATCATCTTTCAGGGTTTAAAATGTTCTGTGTGGATTCTATCACCTCCACTAGCTTTGTTCATAGTGATGCTTCCTAAGGCCCACTTGACTTCACATTCTAGGATGTCTGGCTCTAGGTGAGTGATCACGTCATCATGATTATCTGGGTTGTGAAGATCTTTTTTGTACAGTTCTTCTGTGTATTCTTGTGAAGTCCTAATATTCTTCTGGCTAAATTGTATTGGCCAGTGAAAGATTGTTTAATTCATTTTGGATAAAAGTAACCACTATCTAATTAACTCTTCTAACAGAGTAAGACTGTATTGAAGGGCACTTAGGTGATATTTATAAGGATATGTGGATTATGTTGAAAAAACAAGTGCCATTGGTTTTCACTAGCATGATGCAAAAATATGGATGGGTCCTATGTTTTTCTTCAGCTGTAACGTATAAAAACCACCAAAGTGATTAAACCAGGAGTATGGAATATGCCCTAAAAACAGAAAGTAAAGCAGTACAGAAAGGCAGTGAAGAAATTAGTAATGTGTCATCAGTCCGTGAATTTTTCATGAAGCAAAGCAGGTGCTGGCACAGCAGAGAGCAATTCAGAATCATTGCAACCACTAAAACAGTGACAGGCCTTTCTCCAAAATGTAATTACTGTCTAAACTATATATGATATTTTCCAGAGGTAATTCATTAAGCACAAGCTGATCTTCCTCTTTTTAATCCCAGAGTCCAAGGATAGATAATCACAAAGTGTTTTAAAAGTACATATTTTACCACAGTTTTTAAAGTTATTGTAGTATGTACCAAAATTATTAAATTATGCACTTTAAATGGCTGAATTATGTAATATGTGAACCATATTTCAGTAAATCTTGTTAAGAAATAGGATTTTATAGCAGAAAGCCAGGTCTTTGGCCATGTTTATGCACCTGAAAAAACTCTTGAGAAGCCCGAACAGCTTACTAGATGGGCACTTGTGCTCTTCAGTGGCTTTCAGCAGGCTCACTCTGTGAGCCGGTGAGTGTGTGCAGCTTGGCTTCCTGCCTGCTCCTTGACTGAGGATGGGACAGTTTTGAGGTCCAAGAACACATTGTAGTGACTCGTACATTATCAACTGTGTGGTTGAAAATATGAAACTAAAGCTTAGTGACCAGTCAGAAAATATGTGCCAGCCCATGTTGAAGTAGATTGTATGGTGTGCAGAATGAGAGAGTTGACACAGTAAAGTTCCAGAACAGTAATCAAGAAGAGCTTCATGGAGAATGAAGAAACTGAGCTGGCCACTAAGAAGGGTGGATTCTAGTGAAGAGAGAAGGATCATTCCATTCAGAAAGAAGGGACATGAGGTAGTATTGTGGGTCGTTGTGTCTAGCACATGTGTGCTCCATAAATTACTTTGAATTAGTCCATGATGTAAGGAACTGGACTTGATTTTATGTGGAGGTTCTATTACTGAGTAACAGTAAGGAATCTGGACACATAGAGTAAACAAGGAGTTTTAATCTGGCAGTAATAGCCTTTGACTGTGTGGATTACAACAAACTGGAAAATTCTGAAAGAGATGGGAATACCAGACCACCTGACCTTCTTCTTGAGAAATCTGTATGCAGGTCAAGAAGCAACAGTTGGATCTGGACATGGAACAACAGACTGGTTCCAGATAGGGAAAGGAGTACATCAAGGCTGTATATTGTCATCCTGCTTATTTAACTTATATGCAGAGTACATCATGAGAAACGCTGGTCTGGATGAAGCACAAGCTGGCATCAAGATTGCTGGAAGAAATATCAATAACCTCAGATACGCAGATGACATCACCCTTACGGCAGAAAATGAAGAACTGAAGACTGCTTGATGAAAGTGAAAGAGAAAAATGAAAAGTTGACTTAAAATTCAGCATTCAGAAAACTAATGGCATCTGGCCCATCACTTCATGGCAGATAGATGGGGAAACAGTGGAAATAGTGACAGACTTTATTTTTCTGGGCTCCAAAATCACTGCAGATGGTGACCGCAGCCATGAAATTAAAAGACGCTTGCTTCTTGGAAGGAAGATATGACCAACCTAGACAGCATATTAAAAAGCAGAGACATTACTTTGCCAACGAAGATCTGACTAGTCAAAGATATGGCTTTTCTGGTAGTCACGTATGGATGTGAGAGTTGGGCTGTAAAGACAGCTAAGCGCCAAAGAATTGATGCTTTTGAACTGTGGTGTTGGGGAAGACTCTTGAGAGTCCCGTGGACTGCAAGGAGATCCAACCAGTCCATCCTAAAGGAAATCAGTCCTCAGTGTTCATTGGAAGAACTGATGCTGAAGCTGAAACTCCAATACTTTGGCCACCTGATGTGAAGAACTGACTCATTTGAAAAGACCCTGGTGCTGGGAAAGATTGAAGGGTCGAGAAGGGGATAACAGAGGGTGAGATGGTTGGATGGCATCACTGATGCAATGGACATGAATTTGAATAAACTCGGAGAGTTGGTGATGGACAGGGAAGCCTGGCATGCTGCAGTTCACGGCGTCTCAAAGAGTCGGACACGACTGAATGACTGAACTGAATAAAAGATTGGACTAGATGTAGGTTAAGCAACATCTAACTGTCATCTGTGCCCTGGTTAGCCATGAGTAAGATGGTGCCCAGAAAATAGATGTGAAGTAACTGTATGCAGAAGTTCAAAACAATGAGTGGGTAATAATGATTTATGATCTACCTAGGATTTAAGCAGCCAATTCAGAGAAAAGTTGTGCCAATACCAGAGCTGAGGATGTTACCTCTGGTTTAGGTAGGAAGAGACTAATTTTGTTTTGAAATTTGAAGAGTGGCATTGTGAGACCGGGATTTGAATCCCCCAAACCTCACTTAACTAGTCTCAGGCAGTCATACCACTTAACCTTTCATAGCTTGTGTTTGACTAAACCGTGCTGACAGCTCATGGAGTCGATAGGATTAAGTAAAGTGATATACTAGATAAAGTTTTGTGAAGTATTACAAGGAAGTTGCTTTTGAGATGATTTGGATATACATGTTCAAAATTGGTAACTGGAGTATAAGTGAGACAATGCAGAATATGGTTATGTTAGTAGAATCGCCATAACAAATTACCACGTATTACCACTGGGTGGCTTAAAACAACGGGGATGTATTCTGTCACAAGAAGTCCAAAAGCAAGTTTTTGGAAGGTTGTTCCTTCTCGGGGCCTCACAGAAAGAGTCTTTCTGTGCCTGTCTCCTAGTTTCTGGTAGTTGCTAGCAATCCTTAGTTTTCTGTTGCCTGTAGGTATAGCACTCCAGTCTTCCTCCATCTTCATATGCCTTTCTCCCTTGTGTGTCTTATTGTCTTTGCGTGGTCTCCTTATAAAGCATACCATCATCCAGTATCATCTCATCTTAACTAATTACATCTGTGAGGAACCTGTTTCCAAACCAGGTCACTTTCTGAACTGGATGGACATGAATTTGGGGGGCACTTCAACTCTTAGTAGTTCAAAAGTATTTCTAAATAAATCTAACCATAGCATAATTTATTTTTCAAGACCAGTGGAATTAAGTTGCCTTCCTCAGTGTTTGCATCAGAGTTTGAGGAAGATGTTGGATTGTTAAATAAAGCAGCTCCTGTTTCAGGTATGTATAATTTTAACTTCAAGTGGACAGAGCTTTATTTTACAAAAAGCAACATATAGTATTATGATACAAAGTTTTTCTGTACCTGATAAAAGTGTTGGAACAATTGAGATGTGTTTGAATTCAGATTAGAGATCATTAAATTAGAAAGGGTAACTGTGATCAGCGTCTCTTTATTGCCATCAAATTCTTAATCTTTAAAGTTCCTGTTTGGAGAGAAAAGTGGGAAAACTATTTTTGGTGACCTAGTAGGGGAATTTTTGCCTTGACCTAACCTCTTACAAAGGAAACAGTGATAACTCAGCCTTACATTCATGTCGTGCAGTCATGAAAATACTTAATGTGTTTGCTTTCAGAATTTATCCCAAGAGTGTAGAGAAGTATTTTATAGAAGTCCATCTTACCGTTTATTCTAGATACACCAAAAATTAATAATGTTTGGGTT
The DNA here is from genome assembly GCA_006408675.1 of Madoqua kirkii. Taxonomy (NCBI): domain Eukaryota; kingdom Metazoa; phylum Chordata; class Mammalia; order Artiodactyla; family Bovidae; genus Madoqua; species Madoqua kirkii. Next base: position 22,320 of record SJYC01044095.1, on the reverse strand, counting down.
CTTTTTTGCAATACCAGGACTAAAATGAACAAACAAAAGTCCACAGATGCAATGTTTGATATTTCCTACTAAACTGCCTTAATATATGGACCAACACTTGCCATGTGTCATTCATTCATTTAATCCATTCTGCAAATTTTTTAGTTGCGCTATGACCAAGTTTGGGTTAAATCAGAAAAAAGCATTGTCTGTGACCTCTTAATTATTATTAGCTGGGAAAGATAGACAAAGAATGGGAAATTAGAATCATAGTACAAATGAATGAATTGTTGTAAAGCCCCAAAGATGTCGTGATTGATGTCTTTGGTAGATCTTAGTAGGTAGATGGAGGTGGGGTGGGAAAGAGAGGATACTCCAAGAAAAAGCGTAAATATAGGAATCTGTATACCTTTTATCTGTAGCAGGCGTGGAATGAAGGGTAAGGGGTAATGTTAAATAAGGCTGATGCTGCTACTGCTGCTAAGTCACTTCAGTCGTGTCCAACTCTGTGCGACCCCATAGACGGCCTCCTACCAGGCTCCTCTGTCCCTGGGATTCTCCAGGCAAGAACACTGGAGTGGGTTGCCATTTCCTTCTCCAATGCATGAAAGTAAAAAGTGAAAGTGAAGTCGCTCAGTCGGGTCCGACTGTTAGTGACCTCATGGACTACAGCCTACCAGGCTCCTCCGTCCATGGGATTCTCCAGGCAAGAGTACTAGAGTAGGGTGCCATTGGCTGGAGGTAAAGTAATGGCCACTCTGTGAAGGGTGTTGAAAGCCATGTCAGTTTACAGGTTTGAACTTGAAAGTGTTAATAGGACTCTAATATTTTTACATATAAAAGAACACAGCCAAAGAAATAGGTTGGGATTTGATAAAATCTCATAGTCTAAAAAGACAAAAAGTCTGAAAAGACATGAGTTTCATAGGCTATAGATACTTATTAGGTTGGTGCAAAAGTAATTGTGGTTTGCATTATTGAACTTTGCCCTTTGATACAGGAATCCATTCTTTAGCAAAAGTGGTTATGTTATACATCATTTTAATGTGCATTTCCTGCTTTATGTGTTTTTTTACTAATGACTTATTACTTGCTGTTCATTTCATGTTTATTTTAGACTGTAGAAATGATGTTAGACAAAAAGCAAATTTGAGCTTTTTTTTTTTTTTTTTTTTTAGTTCAAAACTGGGTCATGGTCATAAAGCAGTGGAGACAATTCACAACATCAGCAACTCATTAGGCCCAGGAACTGCTAAGAAACTTACAGTGCAGTAGTAGTTCAAGAAATTTTGCAAAGGAGACGAGAGCCTTGAAGATGAGGGAGCATAGTGGTGGATGAGAGAAAGTTGATAGTGGCCAGTTGAGAGCAACCATCACAGCTGATCCTCTTACAGCTACACGAGAACTTGCCAAGAACTCGATGTTAACCATTCTACTGTCATTTGACATTTGAAGCAAATTGGAAAGGTGAAAAGGCTTGATAAGTGGGTGCCTTGTGAGCTGACTGAAACTCAAAAAAATCGGTTTGAAGTACTGTATGCAGCAGTGAACCATTTCTTGATCAGATTGTGACATACAGTGAAAAAGTAGATTTGATACAACAGCTGGAGATGACCAGCTCTGTGGTTGAATGAAGAAGAAGCTCCAAAGCAATTCCCAAAGTCAAACTTGAATCTCAAAAAAGGTCATGATCACTATTTGGTGGTCTGCTGTTGGCCTGATCCACTGCAGCTTTCTGAATCCCAGCAAAACCATTACAGCTGAGGAGTATGCTCAGCAAATCAATGAGATACACCAAAAAAAAATGCAAAGCCTGTAGCCAGTATTGGTCACAGAATGGGCCTGATTCTCCACAAGAACACTTGATCACACGTCACACAACCAACACTTCAGAAGCTGAATGAATTGGGCTACAAAGTTGTACTTCATATGCCATATTCGCTTGACCTCTCGCCAACTGACTACCACTTCTTCAAGCATTTCAACAACTTTGCAGGGAAAATACTTCCACAACCAATAGGATATGGAAAATCCTTTCTAAGAGTTCATTGAATCCTGAATCATGGATTTTTACACTACAGGAATAAGCTTATTTCTCATTAGCAAAAATGTGTTGATTATAATGGTTCCTACCTTGATTAATAAAGATGTGTTTGAGCCTAGTGATTTAAAATTCACAGTCCAAAACCACAATACTGTTGTACCAGCCTAACAGTTTGTTTCTATTAACAGGTGAATTTAAAGCCCAATTTTTCCTGCGGGTAAAAGCTTTGAATTTTGCTAAATAGACACAGCTTAATATTTTAGAGTCACTGTTGTATCCTCAGTATATAGAGTCAGGCATGTAATAGCTGCCGAATTACATTAGTTAAGTGAATGAATCATGCTTTCTTGGGAATTACTGCTCAATTTTTGTTTTCCTTCTAGGACCTCGGTTAGATTTTGATCCTGACATTGTTGCAGCTCTTGATGATGATTTTGATTTTGATAATCCAGATAATTTACTTGAAGATGATTTCATTCTTCAGGCCAATAAGCCAACAGAAGAGGAAGCGGGAATGGAGATACAGTATGTGTGGTTTGTTTTGGAGCAGGAATGCCCTGACTGTGCTTCCGTAGGACTATACCCCATTAGTTACAGCTGGAGGAGGCCTTTGAGAGCATTTAGTCTGAGTCTTCTCATTTTAGGATAGAAAATGTAAGACTTGAGGTCCCTACAAGCCATCAATAGATGGGGCTAAAGTCCAGGTCGCTTGATTGCTAGTTCATTACTTTTTCAACGAAATCATACAGGTCAAGCAGCACAGCTGTTCTTGCCTAAACAAGGATCCTGCCTGAAATACCTCAAATTGTACTTGTGTAAAGTCATTTGGTTCTGTTGTTTTTCAAGTTGTTTTGACAGTTAATTTATGGCTCTGACTTTAGGAAATCTGAGGCTGAAGATGACAGTGAGTGGGAAGATGTGGATGATGAGAAGGAAGGAGGTAGTGATGATGATAGGTATGGCCATGCAGGCTCATCAGATGAGGATATGTCTGCCCCTGGAAAGCCTGTTGAGGCTGTAGAAAATCACTTCTTCTGGGAAGAGGAAACAAAAAGTCGCTTTACTGAGTATTCCTTGACGTCCTCAGTCATGAGGAGGAATGAACAGCTGACCCTACATGATGAGAGGTTTGAAAAGGTAAGGTTTCCAAAAGGGGAGCCTTTTAACACCATTCCTAGTACACATTATGACATTGGAACCCAAAGCTAGAACTTTCAGTGTTAGACTGTGTCTTTTAATAACAGATCATAAAATGGCCCCAGTTTTCATTCTGGAAAGAATGTGTTTAAGTCAGAAAGTGATTGATCAAACCTCCTGACATTCCTCATAGAATCAGATAATTTGATTCTGAACCTCTCTGATCCTAATCTCTAAGAGTATGTTATCTTCAAGCATTGGCCTGGGCATAAACAAAATTCCATTTTTTTCCCTTTTCTTTTTTTTTTTTTTTGAGTGTTTTTCTTACTGTTATATCCCAAGACCAATATGGTATCTGGCATATGGCAGGAGTTGAGACTGTTAAGTAAATGATGAATAAATTCCTTCAAGGAATACCTAAGATAAAGGTTCTAACTTTGTCTTTTCAGTGAGTATTCATTTCCCTCTTTTCTCCAAGAAATAGGCAAACTGTTACTAATAACCTCACTTTTCAGGAGTTACATCACCCCTTGCTTAATTCTTTTACAAAGCCTGACAGTGTTTACAGCATTTGAATAACACAGTAAACATCATCTAAACAAAGAGTGAAATTTGTGCATTAACACCGTTTATTTACACAATCTATTAGCTTGCATAATCAGTGAATATGGAAGTATCTGAAATATTCTGAGGTAAAATTTCTGCCTAAGAGTTGTTCAAGCTGAACAGAATAACTGCCTTTCATTTTAAAAATTAAAGTATAGTTGATGTACAGTGTTATATAAAATGATTCACAATTTTAAAGATTATATTCCATTTATATTTATTATAAAATATAGTTGTTGTAAAATATTGGCTATATTCTCCCATGTTGCACAGTATGTCCTTATTTTATACCTAATGGTTTATGCATCTTAATCTGCCCCTATTTTGCTCCTCGTCCTTTCCCCTTCCACTGGTAACCACTAGTTTGTACTCCATATTGTCTTTTCTATATTCACTAATGGATTGCATTTTCTTAGGTTATGCATATAAGCAATATCATACAGTATTTGTTTTCACTTAGCATAATACCCTTCAAGTCCATCCATGTTGCTGCAAATGGCAAAATTTCATTCTTTGTTATGTCTGAGTAGTATTCTTGTGTGTGTGTGTGTGTTTATACATGTGTATATACATACCACATCTTTATTCATCTGTTGATGGATGCTTAGGTTCCTTCTATGCCTTAGCTATTATAAATAGTGCTTCTATGAACACTGGGACACACCTGTCTTTCCAAGTTAGTGTTTTTATTTCTTTCAAATGCATACCCTGAAGTGGAATTCCTGGGTCGTATCGTAATTCTGTTTTAGTTTTTGAGAAGCTTCCATAGTGTTTTCTGCATTGGCTGTACCTGTTTGCATTCCTACCAGCAGTGTACAAGGATTCCCTTTTCTCCGCGTCCTCACCAGTATTTGTTATTTTTATTGTTTCTGATAGCCATTCAAACAGGTGTGAGGTGATACCACATTGTAGTTTTGGTTTGCATTTCCCTGCTAATTGGCAGTTTTGAACATCTTTTATGGCCTGTTGACCATCTGCATTTCCTCTTTGGAATAATGTCTGTTTATGTCTTCTGCCCATTTTTAATCATATCGTTTGGGGTTTTTTTTTTTGATGTTGAGTTTTATGAACTGTTTATGTATATTGGATATTAACCATTTAATGGTCTTAACATTTGCAAATATTTTCTCCCATTGTGTAGGCGTTTTTTCTTATATCAGTGGTCATTTTCATGTTAAATGGAAGCCTATTTTCAGTCTTGATGTCAGTTTTAGAATGCTGAGTAGAATGTCTTCCACATCATATTATTGTGGTGCTAAAAAATCTCTCCTAATACTTGATTAGTTGATCTCATGGTAGTGCTTAAATATTGTACAGGAGTAAAATGTAAAATTAACATTTAGATGCTATAGTCTTTACATTCACTTTTCCTGTTATGTTTTCTCTTTACATTCAAGTTTTATGAGCAATATGATGATGATGAAATTGGAGCTCTGGATAATGCTGAATTGGAAGGTTCCATTCAAGTAGACGCAATCGCTTAGAGGAAGTTTTGAATGACTACTTTAAAGAGAAGGCAGAGAAGTATGGTGACTGTTCTTTGACTTCTTCCTTGTTTTCATTTTCAAATAAAGTCTGTAATTGCGCAGCAGAATCTCAAAAAATTAGTCAGAATCTGTATTTTGAAAATAATACATTTTCCCTAACCGTTCGCTCATATTTTGATATTAAGAGTCCTGAACCTGAATATAACAGTAAGTGGAAACACTGAGAGCCACTTTCTGTAGCTTTGACCTGAGAGTCATGATGGAATAACAGGATTAAAGTACAAGGTCATACACTTGGAGGATATGGTGTTTCTAGCCTCTTTGGCTGAAGAATTATTCTGACTTCTCAGTATATATACTCTTCATCTTCATGAAAAGGTGTTCTGAGAAGTAGATCAGAGTTTGTCTCTTCAACCTGATTAGCATAACTTTCTAGCTGAATGTTTGGTAAATCATCATTCACATCAAGATGATTTCTCTGAGAAACTAATGAGGTGTTTACATCTGCTCAAAAGGCCTGTGTTGCCTGATGACTATCATATGTAGATCCCAGTGCAGGACAATGGTTACATTTTTTGAGTTATTTGAATACTTTGATGAGACAGATGGGCCAATGCTTTTCAAGGCTTTAAAAAAGATAATGTTATATAGGAAAACTTCATCTTGTTTAATGTGCTAAAACTGTGTAAAGATACAGATAGGTTTTTGCTTCCTGTCAGCAGAATGACAGGGGAAAGGCAAGGCTGGATAGAGCTAATTGTGACAGGAAGTAACAGATGGGGCCAATGAGCTTGTGAATTTGAAAAAAGGCTGTTGTTTCCTTAGCTCTTTAGTGCTGTTTCAGTAACATATAGTGTAATAATAAGTGGTATTTTTTCCTCCTCCTCTATCTTCATTTTGGAAAACTCAACCAAAAGTTGTGTAAAACTGAATACTCTTGAACCCTTCGAGGATCAGGACCTGCCGGTGATTGAGCTAGATGGGTCTGAGGAGGAAGAGATTGTTACGTAGTTCTTGAAGAAGCCAAAGAAAAGTGGGATTGTGAATCTATTTGTAGTAAGTATCTTAAGTATCCGTTTTACTGCTGAAAGTATGGTAGTAATTTTAAAGTATTGAACACATTGACTTTCTGGAAAAGTACACATTTTGGGAAAATATTTCAGTTTGTTTTTGTTCAGTCACTTAGTGGTGTCTGACTCTTTGAGACTCCATGGAACTGCAGCACACCAGGTTTCCCTGAACCCTCACTGTCTCCAGCAGTTTGCTCAGACTCCGGTCCTCAGTGTTTCCAGCATCAGGATCTTTTCCAGTAAACTGGCTCTTCACATCAGGTGGCCAAAGACTTGGAGCTTCAGCATCAGTCCTTCCAGTGAATATTCATTTCAGTTACTTAGTTGTAAATCGAAATATTTAAAAATGTAGGACACACAATTGTTATTTTAAACTGTGAAAACTCTGAAGAATATAGGAGGAACTCAGTAATGTTTTTGTTGAACTGAAAGTAAACTTGTTAATACATGATTTTTCTGTGTTTGTGTTTTTTTTTAAGGTACATACTCAAATTTATATAACCATCCACAACTTATCAAATATCAACCAAAGGTAAGGCATAGTGTTCTGAGCTATTTGAAGTATACAATGTAGGAAATGGAGTGTACAGATTATTTTCTCAGGGCTTTACCTCTTTGTGGCTTTCAATGCCATTATGAAAAGCAACAAAATGTGCCATTAACTGTTTTATAGTAGAAGTAGAAAATAGCCCAATTCCATTTTATCTTTCTTTCAGCCCAAACAAATCCGACTATCTTCTAAAACAGGAATACCGCTCAATGTCTTACCTAAGAAAGGACTCACAGCAAAGCAAGTTGAACGAATGCAGATGATTAATAACAGTGATCTCCCTAAGATGTCAACCCAACCACGTTCTAAAAGTGAAAGCAAGGAGGACAAAAGAGCACGAAAGCAAGCTATCAAAGAAGAGCGCAAGGTAAACTAATCTTCTCAGATGTGAGATTTAGAAAGAGCTGGGCGGGGCAGGTATGGTCATGGGAAGTTTCTTTTGTAAAGTTAGTCTCCATCAGCGTGAAGATCTGAATAACATGAACATTTTCTTGCACAGGAACGGAGAGTGGAGAAGAAAGCTAACAAATTAGCCTTCAAACTGGAGAAAAGAAGGCAGGAAAAAGAGCTGCTGAACTTGAAGAAGAATGTTGAGGGTCTAAAGCTATGATAGTGGAACATTTAAGATAAGGTGCTTTCCTCATTAGGGGCTTACATTAAAAAATGAATGAGGATCTTCAAAGAGAGAAGACTGTTCAGTCTGCCATTTATATTGGCAGGTATTTTTTAAAAAAACAAAGAACAGTACAGTATTTGTATTTATATCATCGTTTTCTGTGCCAACTGTCTGTAAATATTGTAATATTTTAGAATTTAATATGGGCTTAAATTTGCTTAAATAAATGACAGTGGACATGAAATGTTTGGATAAATTAAAGGAAAAATGTCTTCATAACTTAAATGGAATTGATTTATTCTTCATTTATTTGTACAGTTGTCCCAGTTGCCTTTTGCAGATGTTCTCAAATATTTCTTTGAAAGCTTTCCACTCCTTTTCAGGACTTTAGTGGTTTGATTTCCTGTATGTTGAAAAGTAACCCAGTTAAAAATTCAAATTTGAAACAAGAGTGGCAAGAAGAGCTTCCTTGAGAAGGTTCCACTGGTTGGAAGCTAAATTTCCCATTGCTGTATGCAAAGGGTTATTTCGAAAGGGTGGTAAAACAATATCAAGGTCATTGGGACTCAGTTACTGGCTGACTTGTTTTTGGAATTTAGGAGCAGTGAAGACAGGAAACAGAAGAAATAATCAAGAAAACGTCCTTGGCTTCAGTGAGTATCTGGCTCAAAATCAGAAATATTAACTTAAGTTCAAACTAGAGAGCTTGTCTTTTCAGTATTATTTAATGCTTGGAACAATTCATACTGATTAAAATACATAGTTGAAAAAACTCCCTGTCTTTTGGTGAGATTTTTTTTTTTTAACTTTTTCAAGCTCAAGCAGTGACACCATCACAATTGTTAATTATTTGGTAAGCTGTGACTTTCTTGCAACAAACAAGTTGTTAGTGATCCTTGTTCATGTGTCTGACAAATGCTTTGTCAACTGGACTGTTCTGGAAAAAAAAAATCTGGACACTGTTGGTCTGAGCAGGGTACAGAATGGCTGGGGCCCAACCATTCTTAGCAGGTAAGCTATATTTGATATCTAAGTTATTAGGAAGTGCCTTCATCTGTAATTTGGTGGTGGCTTTTCCTAAGCTGATAGGTGTTATCTTTGTATGTTATGTATTCTAAATCTTAAGTAATTCCTGTAGAATTTAAAAAGAGTTGTGGAAAACAGTAGCATTAGGTGCTCTACTAACACTGAAACAAAAAAAAATTTGGCTGGAGAGCTTGTCGTTATAGAAGTAGAAAACTGGAGAGCATGAATTTAAATGCCAGCCTGTAGAAGCAAAGGGCCAGATGATGATTTATATTTGTATTAGGAATGTACTAAATCCTAAAGAGATGACCATGTATTTTGGTAGCTATCTCATTTGGAGGTTTTTTAAACCACAAGAATCTTAACAAGATATGGAATGTTACTTTGACTTGGTGGTGTTCACACTCCATCTGTGGAACTTCTAGTTTTATCACACCTTGACTCAAATGGTGTAAGTCAACATGTTATATATTTTGCAGTTAGGAGATTAGGAGAATGTGACTAAAAGCCACAAGTCTTCCTGAGAAACATTGTGATTTTTGGCAGATTATCTTCCAAATACAAAGATCTTGATTTCAGTCAGGAAAAAAGTTCTTAACATAAGTTCATAACTTTTTGGAATATTTATGATGTGAGTCATGTATAAGCAATGGTTGAACCACTTCAGCTCTATGTTTAAATGTGTGGTATCCTAAGTAATAAGGGAGTTTTACCTTCAAGGACAGCATTGTCCAAGGAGGCAGGGTGTGGACAACAAAATATGACTAGCAACGTCAAGTCACTGCGATAAGTATCACTTGAAATGAGAATCTGGTACTTGCTGTTCCCTCTGAAGTGCCCTTAACTGTCAATAAATCTTCCTTAAGGCTGATGCTCAGTTGTCACCTACCCTATAAACTTTTCGCTGACCATGTTTTTCATAATAGCTCAAACCTTCCTTTGCATTCTTTATGTTCCTTTCTTTATGTTCTCTGTAACATCTTTGGGCATCTGAGATGTATCTTTTCAGTCTCTCACTAGAGCACACTGAGGGCAGAGTATTTTTCTTTACAAAGTTATCCCCAGTGTCTAGAACAGAGCTTGGCATTCAGTAAGTGATTAGTAAGTAATATAAAATGAAAGGCTATTTGGACAGATATTTCAGAAAAGAATTGCTTAAATTTAAAAGGGCCTAGATTCAGTCTTAGCCAAAAAGAAGGCCTCAGGCATCCCAGATAGTGGGCAAAAATTACTTAAGAATTTGCTGCTGTATTTTAAGGACCTATCTTGTTTAAACATTGTCTGTAATTGGTGTAAAGTCACTTTTTTGGATACTTTAGGACTTATTTTACAAGTCAAAGTATCAAGAGCTATTATAATTTATGCTACCTGTGATGTATCCACACCTCCATTGTGATGTCATCAGATCACTTCAGGTGAAGTACAGAACTTTATATTGTCAGTAACTTTGAGTTATCAATACTTTTATGTTCCTTCTTATGTGTTGCCATTAGTATATTTTATTCAGCTTGCTTGTTCCAGTTAAAGGTCAGAAGAAGGTAAAAATTCTAATGGCCTTGATTTTTACTTGTAAAACTTATGGGAGAATGTATAATAAACCTTCCAGTTATTCAGGTTAAGTAGAACAAGTTATTCAGGTTAAGAAATAGAACACAGAAACCACCTGTGTGTTTTTATTCAATTTATTCTTCCCTTTGGTAACTCTTACAAACCATCTAGACTTTTATATTAATCAACATCTGCATGGTATCCTTATGAACACAATATCTGGTTTAACTTTGAACAACTGAGAAGCACAAGTCTAGGTCAGTGACTCTCTGATCAAGGTATCCTGAGAAGATAGCTGAATAGTCTGAGTCTTATTTCAGCTCCTAGAGTTTTAGGGAACCCCACGTGTAGATGTCTGAACTGGGTGATGAGTGAGTCCTGGGAACACAAGTCACCACAGTTGGAGCATCCCGAATCTCCTGCCAAAACAGGCTTAGCAGTTGTCTGCTGAGTCGTTTCATGTTTTCTGCTTCTCCACTTAGCATGAGCTCTCTCTCTCCGTCTCTGAAGAGATGAGTGCAGAGCCTTCCTGTGGAGTGAGATGAGGCTCCTCAGCTGATCTAGACATCAGTATGAAGAGCAAACAGGCACTTTTCTGGGATTTGGTCAAGTAAACCAAGTACAGAACAGAATGAGAGCCAGATAAATATAGGAAATAGTGTCCTTAGATTACAAAGGCTGTGAATCTCTAGGTTCTGACTGCCTTCAGCATATCTGTGTCTTTAGTCACTCTCCTCCAGTCTGAGCTGTTTGCTTCTCTAGTTATCAGGCCCAGCTGTCATCCTGTCATCCTCTCCCCCTTGTGTTGAATGCCTGTTTGCTGTATCTTTTACTCACCATGTGGAGTATATATCCTCCAGTAATTCTTGAGACAGAGAACATAGGATGTAGTCTTTTTGAAAGCTTACTTGTCTGGAAATGTGTTCTACCCCCATATCTGATTGGTAGATTGGCTGGGTATAAAACTTTAGGTTGCAGGTTATTTTCCATCAGAAGTTTAGAAAATTTTTCCCTGCTTATTTTCATTTTTATTGTTTGTGAATCTGAAGCCATTCTGACTCCTGATACTTTGTACATTAACTTTTCTAAGTCAATAGAATCTGTCTCCAGTGTTATAAAATTTTACAATAATATTTACTGGTGCAGATCTGTTTTCATTTGTGCTGAATCCTAGGAGAGTGATGTCCTTTCCCCTCTGGAAATAGTTTAAAATTATTTTTATTTTCTTCCTTGTGTTTTCTCCTTTCTCTCCTGAATTTCTATTTTGGAGTAGGACCTTCTGGACAGGTACTGTAATTTGCTTATGTTCAGTATTTCTATCTCATTTTACTCTACTTTTAGGGAGACTCCACTAATTCTGCCTGCCAACCTGCTGTTGAGTATTTCTCATGTAAGGCTTTTAATTTCTAAGAGCTTTAATTTTCCTTTATAGCGTTTACTGTGGGCTTACATGCTGGAGACTTTCCTCAGATCTAATTCCTGTCTGTTGTTGACAGTTAAGATCGGAGGAAGAAAACACTGGATGGGTACCATCAGATGATTTTGAGCTTTTATTGTAGGGTGGTCTGGGGTGAGCTGTTTCTTGAATCTTCCCAGTGTCCATGTCTTTAGCTCTTTCTCCATGGAATGATTATATTCTCAAAAAACCTTGCATTCTGCCTTGAGAGTAAGGGTCTGGCAGGCAGAGTTCTGTGAGCCAAGTAGAGTAAGGTGGGTGTGGGATATTTTCTGCTTTCAGCATCACTGTTAAGTGAGATTAATCACTAGATTATGCACACATGTGTCACATATGCAGTTAATCCTCATTAACCATGGAGTTCCTCTTTGCAAATTCACCTACTCAATAAAATTTATAACCTTAAATCAGTAGTCAAAGGTGCTTTCACTGCCATTCACAGGCAGGTACATAGCAGTTTAAAAGTTGAGTCATCTAACACCCACGCTCCCAGGCAGGGTAGCACGGTGTGACACTCTGCCTCCTTGTTTCAGCCGTCCTACTGTAAACAAGTGAACATTTTATGGTCTACTTCATGCCATGCTTTTCATAATGATACACTTTTTCTTGATGGTTTCACTGTTTAAAAGGCTCCCAAGCATAGTGTTGCAGAGCTGTCATGTGCCTTATGGAGAAAATATGCCTAAAATATTATCTAAAGTATGTTAGATAATCTTCATGCCAGCTTGAAGTATGCGGTTGGCAATGAGTTCAGTGTTGTTGAATCAACTATATTTAAGGTGTCTGAACAAATACAAAGAGGGAGCGTAAAATGTGACCCAGAGGCTCACAGAAGCTTAACTTTGTGTTTCCCCCAGGAGTAATGTCAGTATTGACATTTAGTGCTTGCAGGGATATATGGAATGTTACTAGCACAAATATTGAGAATCAGCTATGTATATGTGAATGGTGTCTACCTACCCATGCCTTCAGCTGTGCCTCATGTTGACTCGTACACAGACCTTCCATCTTATCCTTTCTGAAAAGTAGTTTTCTGCTAGAGTTGGAGAAAGACAGTCACACAGCGGCTGTGGGATGAAGGGAGAAGAGTCTAGGAATCTCTACCTCTTCTTAGAAGACTTTCTCCCTGATTCTCCATATTTTTGCAATCTCTTCTTCCTCACGTGTCCTGTCCCTATGTCAGAGGTATGTCCTGCTTCAGAAGTTCTATGATTCTGAAGGGTTCTGTGTGTAAATCTGGATGGTTCTCTGTTTGTTTGTTTTTTTCCTACCATCAGGGAAGTGGATTTTGATACACTTTTATGTCCTCCGAGTTGGTTACCATGTAACTCAGCTTTCCAGATTCCAGTTTTTTTGTTGTTCTCTTTCCTCCCTGTCATCAGGGTTCCCCATGTTTCTAAGTCACTTTACCATAGGATTTGGGGAGAAAGCAAAAAGGAAATGGGGTATTCTCTGCCATCCTAATTTCCTTAGTCTCAGTTCCTTTTATTTTATAACTCATGTTCCTGAGATAGTAAGTTTTGGCTAGTATGCCAGCCCCTTTGCTGTAGGGCCCTGAAAGATGTCAGTATTGCTCATATTTGCATGTTCTAGACTGCAAAGGACTCGAGTTCTTTCGATTCACTGACAACTAAATAAAATATCTTTTTCCTTCTTTGCAATGTCTTTATAAGGTACAATATAAGTAATGTGGATTGATAAGTGTCTCTACAAAACATTCTTAACTTCTAGTTCAGAAAGAGAATGTCTAGTCTCAAGTAGAATTTTTTCCAACTTCATTACAGCCATAATCCTCTCCAGGTTTCTTATAAAATTTTTGAACTGAGATTTTGTAATGCTTATTTATCATTGTTAACATGCTAGACAAAACTGTTGATTGCTTCCAGATCACTTTCTCATTTTAAAAATTGTCCTAAGATTGTCTCTACAAAACATTCTTAACTTCTAGTTCAGAAAGAGAATGTCTAGTCTCAAGTAGAATTTTTTCCAACTTCATTACAGCCATAATCCTCTCCAGGTTTCTTATAAAATTTTTGAACTGAGATTTTGTAATGCTTATTTATCATTGTTAACATGCTAGACAAAACTGTTGATTGCTTCCAGATCACTTTCCTCATTTTAAAAATTGTCCTAAGATTATAAACCAATGTATAAAAACAATAGCCACTTTAATAGTCTGCTGAGACTCCAGTTAGGGTAAAGTTAGAAATAGGTAAGTTAATGTCATTGTTTTAGAATCTTTTCTATCAAAAGAGTTTTTTAAATATCATTCTTTCTTTTAAACAGCAATGCATAATGTATATAGAAAAATTGAAAATTTAGGAAACTCAAGTTTCACCTTTTTTCTTAGCACACTAGGTAATTATATGTGTTGTGTGTGTACCATATGTATATGTATATATTCTTCCAGTCTACTTGTAAATACATGAATAAAAATGCATCTTAAAATTTTCCATATTATTCTCCCACAAATCATTTCTAATTATTAGATTTTCATTCACTCATTAGCAACCTACTTCTGTAAAGGCCAAAAAGTTTTTATAACTTTTTGGCTTTGCAGACCATTTGGTCTCTGTTACAACTGCTACACAACTCTACCTCTGTAGTTTGAAAATAGCAATAGATATTATATAAACAAATGGGCCTTACTGGGTACTATTAAAATTGTATTTATAAGATCATGCAGCCTCAGATTGGGCCCAATGGCCATGAGTTGCCAACCCAAAGGTATTTAAACTTTTAATTTTGATGCAATTCATAAAAAGTTGTGGAGATTCCTGCACTCTTTATCTAGTTTCCACGAAGTCACATCTTAACTACAGATGTTAAATCCAATGATAAATCCTGAAAGTATACATTGGTACAGCGAGTGTAGTTCCATGCCATCACTTCTTGGCTAAGACCAAGTGTGGTTCCATGCCATGTTACTACATGCATCAACACCACAGTAAAGATGGGGAACTAGCCCGTCACCCAAAGGCCTTCCTCATTCCACCTCCCTCACTGACCATCCCTACCTCTTGGCAATCACTAATCTCTTTTCCATCTCTACTTCTGTCACTTCAAGAATATTTTACAAATGGAATCATATGTGACCTTTTGAGAACAACTTTTCACTCAGCAGTGAGATTGAATCAGGTTGTTTTATGTATCAGTAGTTGTTCAGTCTCTTAAATTGTGTCCAATTCTTTGCGACCTTATGGTCTGTAGCATGCCGGGCTTCCCTATCCTTCACTATCTCTTGGAGTTTGCTTAGACTCATATCCATTGAGTCAGTGTTGTCATCCAAGCATCTCATCCTCTGTCACCTCCTTCTCCTCCTGCCCTCAATCTTTCCCAGCATCAGAGTCTCTTTCAATGAGGCAGCTCTTCCCATCAAGTGGCCAAAGTATCAGAGCTTCAGCATCACTCCCTCCAGTGAATATTCAGGGTTGATTTCCTTTAGGATTGACTGGTTTGATTTCCTTGCTGTCCAAGGGACTCAAGAGTCTTCTCCAGCACCACCATTTGAAAGTATTAATTCTTTAACCATCAGCCCTTATGGTCCAACTGTCACATCCATACATGACTACTGGAAGAACCACAGCTTTGACTATCCGGTCCTTTGTCAGCAAAGTGATATCTCTGCTTTTTAATACACTGTCTAGGTTTGTCATAGCTCTTTTTCCAAGGAGCAAGTGTCTTTTAATTTTGTGGCTGAGGTCTCTGTCCACAGGGATTCTGGAGCCCAATAAAATAAAATCTGCCACAGTTTTCACTTTTCCCCCATCTATTTGCTATGGAATTTTGGGACCAAGTACCATGATCTTGGTTTTCTGAATGTTGAGTTTTAAGCCAGCTTTTTCACTGTCCTCTTTACCCTCATCAGGAAGCTGTTTTGTTCATCTTTGCTTTCTGCTGTTAGAGTAATACCATCACATATCTGAAGTGGTTGGTATTTCTCCTAGCAATCTTGATTCTAGCTTGTGATCCATCCAGGCCAGCAAGATATACTCTGCATAGAGTTATATAAGCAGGGTGCCATATACTGCCTTGACATACTCCTTTTCCTATTTGGAACCAGCCTGTTCCACGTCCAGTTCTAACTGTTGCTTCTTTACCTGCGTATAGGTTTCTCAGGAGGCAGGTCAAGTGGTCTGGTATTCCCATCTCTTGAATTTTCCATAGTTTGTTGTGATCCACACAGTCAAAGGCTTTATGTAGTCAGTGAAGCAGAAGCAGTTGTTTTTCTGGAAGCCCCTTTTTTCTATGATCCAGTGGATGCTGGCAGTATATCAGAGTTCCTTTCTGTTGCTCAGCAGTGTTCCAGGGTATGAATGTATCAGAGCTTGTTTAATGATTCACATATTGAAGGGCATCTTGGTGGTTTCAAAGGATTCTTCTAAGGTTCTGTTGATCTCCATGTTTGGTTCTCCGTGTTTCCTTTTCTCCTTGTTGTCAAGCTTCCAAGTCAAATGTGTTTCAGAACGTGGTGGTCCATCTGTTTCAGGAGTTCAGTTGAATCATATTGTGTTTGTCATTATTTCAAACTCACTGGACTCAAAACTCAGCTGATTCAAACCAAAGGCCATTGATCTTCCAGGGGCTTCCATCCATTTACCTTGCAGGTTAGTACTGATACAGTGTATTTATGGTGATGGTTGAGTAAATAGTCTTAATACTTGTGGAGACAGAGACTCAAGTTTGAGTCTGTTAACACTTATTACCTATTCTCAAGAAGTCACCTAATCTTGAACCTTTGTTTTCTTATCTGTTAAAGAAAAAAGAAAAGAAAAAGGAACAGCCCTATCATAGGATTGTTGTGAGGATTAAATGAGATTATGTAGGAAAAGTATTTGGGGAGCAGGAAATCACCCTACAAATGTTACTGTAATATTCATAAAAGTAAAACATCCTTCATTAGTGTTTTAGAAAAAAGTTTTATAATTAGGATGAATGGTTTTTATTAATGGGTTAAGTATGTAGAGGAATGGGACATCCTTGCTGAAGAAAGAAAGTTATGACCTAGTTTTTACAGAGTTAGAAGGCCAGAAGAACAGAGGAAAAATGGTATTTCTGTATGCTGCAATGGATGACCTGTGTTCTAATACAATACCATCTGGCAGATGTGAGAAGAAATCATTTTAATCAACAATGTCTGTAATGAGCTACCATCTGATTCTGTTAATCAAGACTTCCTTTCTCAAACTGTCTTCCCATGGTTTCCATGACCCTGTTCTCTCCTGCTTTCTCCTCCTGGCTTATCATCATCATCTTTTTGGCCCTTAAATATGGAGTTCTCTAGGGATCATCCCTGTACTTCTCTTTCCATGACCTCTTCCCTGGCAATATCATGCCTTTACATCACTCTCCAAACAAAGCCTACATCTGTGTCTCTAGCCCTGACCTCCCTCATTTCCATCCTGCTGGCTGGATGACTCTATCTCAGACTCAGTATTTCCAAAGCTGAGATCATTTTTCTTACAAGATGTCCCTTCTTTTTTAATGATTTCTTTCTCTCCATAGTCCTATTGTCTTTTCAGTCCCTGAGCATTCTCTCTATCCCCTCCTGCTGCTGCTGCTGCTAAGTCGCTTCAGTCGTGTCCAACTCTGCGCGACCCCATAGACGGCAGCCCACCAGGCTCCCCCGTCCCTGGGATTCTCCAGGCAAGAACACTGGAGTGGGTTGCCATTTCCTTCTCCAATGCATGAAAAGTGAAAAGTGAAAGGGAAGTCGCTCAGTCGTGTCCGACTCTTGGCGACCCCATGGACTGCAGCCCACAGGCTCCTCTGTCACATCCTAGTATCCCCCAAATCCAGTCATCATCTTATTGGTTCTTTGGCCACAGTGTCTCTCATTTCCTCTTTCTTTCCATTTCAGGTCTACACCGTTAGCTTTTTAACTAAAATCCCACTTTCCATCCCCACCGCTATCTGTTATCCCTCCTCAGCTTTGTCACATGAATTTTCTACAGTGCCATCCAGGTTCTTTCTGCTCAGTGTCCTCAATTGCTTCCCTTATTTGTATAATAGAGATTAGCCAGATGGTTAGTCTAATATAAAATATTCCCCATGATCAAACTGCTTTTTTAGATCTTTATATTTTAAATATTTATGTTTTATGAATTTATTGATTTGGCTTCACCGGATCTTAATTGAGGCATGCAGGACCTTTTTTTTAAATTGATCTTAGTTCCTTGACCTGGGATTGAACCTGAGCCCCCTGCATTGGGAGCACAGAGTCTTAACTGCTGGGCCACCAGGGAAGTCCCTGCTTTTTAAATCTTTATTCTTAACTCCAGATGAACTGAAAGGTAGTAATATGAAACAAAACTTTTTTCCACAATGGTTTGCTTTTCCAACTTCATTTAAAGTAATTTATGGGCATACCTTCTCTCCTTTTCTCTGCTAGACCCATGTATAGTTTCTCTCAATATCCCCACAGAGTTGCATATAACAGGTGTTTATTTACTGAATGAATAATTGGTCCTATGGTAGAAACTTAATTCTCATTTAACCCATACATCCAACAAGTAATTATTGAGAACCTTATTGTGGGTCAGGCACTTTGAGACATTGGGACAGAGTGGGCCGAGTTTTGTATTTTTCTTTTTTTTTAGATATTTTGAGTTTATTCTTCATTTAATTTTGAAGACACTATAACAATTGAATATTTTTTAGAAAAATAATAGCAAGTAGTGACTTTTATTATTGTAGTTCTTCACTTATCCTCTACTGCATTTTCAGTGAGTGTTCTTCACAGGCCCCGTGAAGAGATCGGACACAGAAGCACCACACCTGGGGTGAGGTCGTCATTCTCACATGCTTCTTCATTGTAATGGCTTTGTCTTTCCTAGTTTGGAGCAAAGCCCACTGGTTCTACTTGGTCCATTTCAACCTCTCCCACTTCCTTTCTCTTGGGTAGTTTCTTGCAAAGAGATTTGTTGAGAAAGCCATTCTCAGGAAAAAGTTCAGTCTGTCAGTCATGTCTGAGTCTTTGCGACCCCATGGACTGCAGCACGCCAAGCTTCCCTGTCCACCACCAACTCCCAGAACTTGCTCAAACCCATGTCCATTGAGTTGGTGATGCCATCCAACCATCTCATCCTCTGTCGTCCCCTTCTCCTCCTGCCTTCAGTCTTTCCCAGCATCAGGGTCTTTTCCAGTGAGTCAGTTCTTTGCATCAGGTGGCCAAAGTTTTGAAGTTTCAACTTCTTAGGAAAGTTTACCTTAAATTCAGTGACTAGGCAACCCATTTAATACAGTCCATGATAAATTGGCCTGCCTTCCTTTAGCACACACATGATCTTACATTCTAGTAGCAATCTTAAAGATGTTACCAATTGGATTATTTGTGACTTTATACTAGAGTATCAGCTTTGTTTGTTGTTTAGTCACGTAGTCATGTCTGACTCTTTTGTGACCCCTTGGACTGTAGCCTGCCAGGCTCCTCTGTCCATGAGATTTCCCAGGCAAGAATACTGGAGTGGGTTGCCATTTTCTCCTCCAGGGGATCTCCCTAACCCTTCAGAGTTCTGCTTCCACCCTTATGGTTCTGGCTGTGACTGGCATCTCCCAGACCACAGCAGTGAATGGGTCTCTGTACACTTCCCCCTCAACACTTTAAAGAATTCTGAAAACAATGATGATGAAGTGAATGACTTTCAGTTCAGTTCAGTCACTGAGTCATCTCCGACTCTTTTGTGACCCCTTGGACTGTAGCCTGCCAGGCTCCTCTGTCCATGAGATTTCCCAGGCAAGAATACTGGAGTGGGTTGCCATTTTCTCCTCCAGGGGATCTCCCTAACCCAGGGATCGAACCCACTTCTGCATTGGCAGGTGGATTCTTTGGTGGCTGAGTGGTAAAGAATCCGCTTACCAAGCAGGAGGCATGGGTTCAATCCCCTGAAGAAAGAAATGGCAACCCACTCCAGTATTCTTCCTTGGGAAATCCTATGGACAGAGGAGCCTGGCGGGCTACAGTCCATGGGGTCACAAAAGAGTCGGACGTGACCTAGCACTAAACAACAACAAATCAGCTTTGTATTTAGTGTCGGATAGCTTTCTTTAGACATTAGTTTAATGATATATTAAATAATTGTACTCTGGTTGCCTGAGCATATGGAACTTATCTGTTTAGTGAAGTGAGAAGTCTATGTTAGGAAAACATGGGTGAGTTTTACAAAAGATCTTCCTAAGAGAAGGAAGTCACTGGGTGATGGGGGGAGAGTGAGGATATCAAGCTATTGAGGTCTCCTCCACTTAGTCATTTCTTCTTGGGCAGGCAATTCCACGAAACTAACATAATGTGCTCTTGGATCCTATACAGATGGCAATCAGGAATTATTTCCCTGTGAAGTCTGTGGAAGACGCTTTGCAGCAGATGTTCTGGTAAACATAAAGACATTTTGTAGATGTGTTTCATTGGAATTAAATGAACTGTCAAGTTAGTGAGGAGGCCGCAGTGGCAAAGATTAAAGACAGATGTGGAGGGAAAGCAAGGAGAGAAAAGTACATAACCTATGGCTGGCAGGCCCCGAGGACACTTAGGTAGGTTGATGCTGCCCCCGTCAAAAGGGAGCTTTTTAAATCTGGTCCTCTTACTGAAAGGAAGCCAGATAAAAGTGTTTTGGCACAGCTGATCATCTCTTGAGAGGTTTTGGCTCTTTCACCTTTTCTATAAGCATAAAAAATTCAAATTTTAAGGCCAAAGCACCAGGGAAATTAGCTAGTCAAAAGGAATGAACACTGAATTTGGAGCATCTGGAAACTTGGCTTTTAGCTTCAAATTTGTCACTAATTCTGACAAGTCCTTTAACCTCCCTCTGTTTCCTGCTTTGCCACGTATAAAGACAGAACTCTCCAGTTTCAGGGATTTTATGTAATTTGAACAAAATGGGTGTTAGTCCTCTTCCAGGACCTAATTGTTAATTAGATTTAAGCTAACTGCATGTCAAGTCCCCTGACTGATGCCCATAAAGTTGAATAAAGGCTTGATTTATTTCAAAATTAGGGAAACAAACTTCCCATATTGTGAAGGAGTTCCTGAGAAAAATTATTAAAAAAAAAAAAAACTAAGTAGATAATGAACTATTAGCTGGGACATTTAGATCAAAGAGACTTGTTTTCAAACTTAAAGAATTTGGACTATATTCCTGACTACATTTGGGGTGAAAGACCACCAAATGAGGTTGTAGGTTTTATTTCTCTGGGGAATTTAAAAATAAAATATCTGTTCTAGTTAACTGCAGCTAGAGTTTCCTGGATCTAGAAGGGGAACTCACAGGGCCTATTGTGGCCCAATAATCCCCCAGGGATCTGCCTTTGCTAACCCAAGACTGCACCCCATGAGTCTGGATTTGAGACCTAGGGAGGTACCTTTGAAGAGAGATCACTAAATGCTAAGTATTCTTGAGTCCTCTTGAGTCTTACTTCGTTGACCTATTTCTAGGCTACAAAGAGCATTTGATCAAGTGATCTGCTCTTTATCTTCTCCCCTTCAGTTTTAAAATGGTGTGGCTTGTTCATCGCCAGGTGCAGTGATTTTCATGGATCCTGTATTTTTTGGGTCTGGACAAAGTAACTAAGTAATAGCTGCTATGAGTTCCATGACCATGAATGAAGAGCACTTAGAGTGGAAGGCAAAGATTGGCATAATCCTTTAGTGGTACAGTAACTTTATTAAGGTGGTACACAGGCAGTATTCTTGCCTGGGAAATCCCATGGACAGAGGAACCTGGCAGACTACTGTCCATGGGGTTGCAAAAGAGTCAGACATGACTTAGAGACTAAATCACAACTACAAACAACACAGGCAAAGCTCTATGTGCTGCTTCCCTGGTTTTTGTACCAGAAATGTTGAGCTTTTACAGGTCTACTAGCTGGAGTCATTTTCTCTGCCAATGGTCTTGTAAGTATTGTAATCAATTCAGTTCAGTTCAGTCCCTCAGTCTTGCCCAACTCTTTGTGACCCCATGAATTGCAGCACACCAGGCCTCCCTGTCCATCACCAACTCCCAGAGTTCACTCAAACTCACGTCCATCGAGTCAGTGATGCCATCCAGCCATCTCATCCTCTGTTGTCCCCTTTTCCTCCTGCCCCCAATCCCTCCCAGCATCAGAGTCTTTTCCAATGAGTCAACTCTTCGCATGAGGTAGCCAAAGTATTGGAGTTTCAGCTTTAGCATCAGTCCTTCCAAAGAACACTCAGGACTAATCTCCTTTAGAATGGACTGGTTGGATCTCCTTGCAGTCCAAGGGACTCTCAAGAGTCTTCTCCAACACCACAGTTCAAAAGCATCAATTCTTTGGCGCTCAGCTTCCTTCACAGTCCAACTCTCACATCCATGCATGACCACTGGAAAAACCATAGCTTTGACTAGACAGACCTTTGTGGGCAAAGTAAAGACTCTGCTTTTGAATATGCTATCTAGGTTGGTCATAACTTTTCTTCCAAGGAGTAAGCGTCTTTTAATTTCATGGCTGCAATCACCATCTGCAGTGATTTTGGAGCCCCCCAAAATAAAGTCTGACACTGTTTCCACTGTTTCTCCATTTCCCATGAAGTGATGGAACCGGATGCTATGATCTTCGATTTCTGAATGTTGAGCTTTAAGCCAACTTTTTCACTTTCCTCTTCTCACTTTCATCAAGAGGCTTTTTAGTTCCTCTTCACTTTCTGCCATAAGGGTGGTGTCATCTGCATATCTGAGGTTATTGATATTTCTCCCAGCAATCTTGATTCCAGCTTGTGCTTCTTCCAGCCCAGTGTTTCTCATGAGGTACTCTGCATAGAAGTTAAATAAGCAGGGTGACAATATAC
>SJYC01044093.1:0-49004 GCA_006408675.1 Madoqua kirkii | reverse complement strand
GGGAGAGTTGAACCATAAAGAAGGCTGAGTGCTGAAGAACTGATGCTTTTGAATGGTGGTGTTGGAGAAGACTCTTGAAAGTCCCTTGGACAACAAGGAGATCAAACCAGTCAATCCTAAGGGAAATTAATCCTGAATATTTATTGAAAGGACTGCTGCTGAAGCTGCACCTCCTACACTTTGGCCACCAGTTGCAAAGAGCTGACCCATTGGAAAAGACCCTGATGCTGGGGAAGATTGAGGGCAGGAGGAGAAGGGGGTGACAGAGGATGAGATGGTTGGATGGCATTCCTAACTCAAGAGATAGTGAAGGACAGAGAAGCCTGGTATGCTGCAGTCCATAGAGTTACAAAGTCAGGGGCAACTAAGCGACTGAACAACAGCAAATATGAGGAGTCTGGGCCTGGAGACAAGTGATTTGGAAATGACTTGTACTCTGGTCAATTTCCATCATTTAACCTTCTTCAGTTTTAGCTGTTACAGGGGTAAATAGAAGGGCACCATCTTTCCATGACCCTGTGGTCCAGGAGTTTCAGTCCGGGGTGACTGAAAAGTAATTCCAGCAACAAGTAGGAAGTCTAGGCATCTCCTATGTGGTTTACATATGATCGTCTTCCCCTTCTAATGTTAGTCCGGCCTACTGGTGTGTTCCAAGTGACCTGGAGTACTTTACCAAGCTTAACATCCAAAATCCCCACTAAAACCAGTAAGTTAATTTGACAAGGGCTAACATTTTTATAATATTTTGTATTTCCAGTCAGAAAATGATTTCTTCATAAATTCAGATATTCCTTTTTATATTTCGGTTAAGTTTTCCAGTTTTGTTCTTTCGTGTTCTGTTTGTATTACATTGTCTATTGTGAAATGGTCCTTACTTAGAGTATATCTTCTAAGTTATTATTCCTAATATATAAGATAGCTTTTGATTGTTTTGGTGGAGGTGTATAGTCATCTCATATTGATGGTCTTTATTGAACTTCCTTTGATATTAATGTTTTAGTTCATGTTCTTGAAATTTCTGGGAAAACAATCATATTGTCTCCAGTAATGGTATCTTCATCTCTTTTCCAAAAGTTTCAAATCATATTACAAAGGCCAGAATTTCTAGAATAATGTCAGATGCAATAGTAGTGGATATCTGAGTTTTATATCTGATGATTGTGGGAATGGCCATAATAAATCACCATTATAACATTATTTGCTGTTACTGTGAGTTACTATCTTGTTCAAGAAACAGTTATCTACAGTTATTCCTACTTTTGAACTATTTTTGTTAATCCAGAATGAATTTTGAATTTTACCAGACCCCTCCTTGGCAGTGATTTTAAGATTTTTCATATTTTTCCCTTTGGGTATACCAACATGCTGTTATATTGAGTAATTTGCAAGCTCTACAAAGCATGATATAAATGATAATAACTCAATCTATATTTTTCATGTTTCCCCATAATAAGGAATTTTGGAACAGATTCTCTTAAATAGAATTATATTACCCACTAAAATACATTTTTCCTATTTTTTTCTGTCTTTTGGAAATAGCTGTATTTATGTATGTGTCTGTGAAGATGTATCACTGATAGAAAAGCATGTAGTTTTATGCAATCTTTTTATTACTATCTGTATCTTCATCGAAAAGAATTACTTGATAAAAAATGGGTTTAATTTTTTAAATATGGAGAAATATTGATAAGGGGAAATAAGAAACCATATCTTTTATGGTATATCTATGATGAATACAGCATCATCAAACAGACAGTCTCATTGATGTCTCAGAGTGAGCTCACTGCTTTCCCATTTGTATTGTTAAAGCAACACTTAGGCTCTGGAGTGACAGAGCCCAGGTCATACCCACAGGGCAGGTCTGGTTACCCCAGGGAATGGGTCAGGAAACTTAAAGCCCATCCACTGTTGAATGGACCCATATTTTATAATGTATCAGAAAAATGTGTCAGAGAAAGGTTTCTTTGAAATTTTATGCTGAAAAACTAAATAATATAACATTCTGCCAATTTTAATTACATGTAACAAAAAATAATAAATGGGAGACAGACGAGCAATAATTTTTCTGACTAAATTAAATGATAGCATGATGCAGCCTCTTTTGCCTGATATTCGACAATCATTCCTATAGACTGATGCAGGGCACCATCAGCTTTATCATGGACCTCTTAACCCTCTGACACTCAGATCATCCCCTCTTACCACACCTGTCCTGTCATTGCCCTCGTCCATCATCTCTTCAAATGTAGACTGGCTGAGCTCTGACTGTAAGTATCTCTTCTCAGTACCTTCTTGCTAGAAATCCAATAGGTTTCCCAGCAGCACTTTATGAAGCTGCATGAAACCTGCTTCTTGTCCAAAGTTTGCAGTTCCAGTTTGCACCACTTTGCATAGAGTTCCCATTTTGTTACTTTCTGGAGACTGACAGGCATAGTGGGAAAATAAAACACTAGCGAAGACGGATATATTGAGTAGGGTTTACCTTTACCAGTGGTCATCCATTCAGTTCAGTTCAGTCGCTCAGTCATGTCCAGCTCTTTGCAGTCCTTTGGACTGCAGCACACCAGGCTTCCCTGTCCATCACCAACTCCTGACACTTGCTCAAACTCATGTCCATTGAGTCAGTGATGCCATCCAACCGTCTCATCCTCTGTCATCCCCTTCTCCTCCTGCCTTCAATCTTTCCCAGCATCAGGGCCTTTTCAAATGAGTCAGTTTTTCACATCAGATTGCCAAAGTAACGGAGTCTCAGCTTCAGCATCAGTCCTTCAAATGAATATCCAGGACTGATTTCCTTTAGGCTGGACTGTTGATCTCCTTGCAGTCCAAGGGACTCACAAGAGTCTTCTCCAACACCACAGTTCAAAAGCATCAATTCTTTGGTGCTCAGCTTTCTTCACAGTCCAACTCTCACATCCGTATATGACCACTGGAAAAACCATAGCCTTGACTAGATGGACCTTAGTCGGCAAAGTAATGTCTCTGCTTTTTAATATGCTGTCTAGATTGGTCACAGCTTTTCTTCCAAGGAGCAAGTGTCTTTTAATTTCATGGCTGAAGTCAGCATTGCAGTGATTTTAGAGCCCAGAAAAATAAAGTCTTTCACTGTTTCCATTGTTTCCCCATCAATCTGCCATGAAGATGCAACTGGGTGCCATGATCTTCATTTTCTGAAAGTTGAGCTTTAAGCCAACTTCTTCTCTCTCCTCTTTTACTTTTATCAAGAGGCTCTTTAGTTCTTCTTCATCCTCTGCCATAAGGGTGGTGTCATCTGTATATCTGAGGTTTTTGATATTTCTCCTGGCAATCTTGATTCCAGTTTATGCTTCATCCAACCTGGCATTCAGCATGATGTACTCTACATATAAGTTAAATAAGCAGAGTGACAATATATAACCTTAATGTACTCCTTTCCCCATTTGGAACCAGTCTGTCAGTCTGTAGTTCTATTTCCAGTTCTAACTGTTATTTCTTAACCTGCATACAGATCTCTCAGGAGTCAGGTAAGGTGGTCTGGTATTCCCATCTGTTTAAGAATTTTCCAGTTTGTTGATCTCTGACTGATCCACCCGTCAAAGGATTTGGCGTAGTCAATAAAGCAGAAGTAGATGTTTTTTCTGGAACTCTCTTGCTTTTTCGATGATCCAATGGATGTTGGCAATTTGATCTCTTGTTCCTCTGCCTTTTCTAAATCCAGCTTGAACATCTGGAATTTTACAGTTCACATAATGTTGAAGCCTGGCTTGGAGAATTTTGAGCATTACTTTGCTAGTGGATGAGACAAGTGCAATTGTGCAATACTTAGAACATCCTTTGCCATTGGCTTTCTTTGGGATTGGAATGAAAACTGTCCTTTTCTAGTCCTGTGGCCACTGTGAGTTTTCCAGATTTCCTGGCATATTGAGTGCAGCGCTTTCACAGCATCATCTTTTAGGATTTGAAATAGCTCAGCTGGAATTTCATCACTTCCACTAGCTTTGTTAGTAATGATCCTTCCTAAGGCCCACTTGACTTTGCATTCCAGGATGTCTAGGTGAGTTATCACACCATCAAAGTTATCTGGGTCATGAAGATCTTTTTTGTATAGTTCTATATATTTTTTGCCACCTCTTTGTAATATCTCCTCCTGTTAGGTCCATACCATTTCTGTCCTTTATCGAGCCCATCTTTGGATGAAATGTTCCCTTGGTATCTCTAGTTTTCTTGAAGAGATCTCTAGTTTTTCCCATTCTATTGTTTTCCTCTATCTCTTTGCATTGATCACTGAGGAAGGCTTTTATCTCTCCTTGCTGTTCTTTGGACTCTGCATTCAGATGGGTGTATCTTTCCTTTTCTCCTTTGCCTTTCACTTCTCTTCTCTTCTCTTCTGACTATTCTCTAAGGCCTCCTCAGGTAACCAGTTTGCCTTGTTGCATTTCTTTTTCTTGGGGATGGTCTTCATCACTGCCTCCTGTGCAATGTCACGAACCTCTGTCCTTAAGTCTTCAGGCACTCTTGTCTATCAGATTAATCCCTTAAATCTACTTGTCACTTCTACTGTATAATCCTTAGCAATTTGATTTAGGTCATACCTGAATGGTCTAGTGGTTTTCCCTACTTTCTTCCATTTAAGTCTGCATTTAGCAATCAGGAGTTCATGACCTGAGCCACAGTCAGCTCCCAGTCTTGTTTCTGCTGACTGTATAGAGCTTCTCCATCTTTGGCTGCAAAGCATACAATCAGTGTGATTTTAGTATTGACCTTCTGGTGATGTCCATGTATAAAGTCTAGTCTCATGTGTTCCTGGGAGAGTGCTTGCTATGACCAGTGCACTCTCTTGGCAAAACTGTGTTAGCCTTTTCCCTGCTTTAGTTTTTACTCCAAGACCAAACTTGCCTGTTACTCCAGGTATCTCTTGACTTCCTACGTTTGCATTCCAGTCCCCTGTAATGAAGAGGACATCTTTTTTGGGTGTTAATTCTGGAAGGTCATATAGGTCTGCACAGAGCCATTCAGCTTCAGCTTCTTCAGCATTACTGGTCAGGGCATAGACTTGGATTACCATGATACTGAATGGTTTGCCTTGGAAACGAACAGAGATCATTCTGTCATTTTTGAGATTGCATCCAAGTACTGCATTTTGGACTCTTTTCAGCAAAAGAGTTGAGGAGGACTGGGAGGGTTATTCCATTTCTTCTAAGGGATTCTTTCCCACAGTAGTAGATATAATGGTCATCTGAGTTAAATTCACCCATTCCAGTCCATTTTAGTTCACTAATTCCTAAAATGTTGTTCACTCTTGCCATCTCCTGTTTGACCACTTCCAATTTACCTTGAGTCACGGACCTGACATTCCAGGTTCCTATCCAATATTGCTCTTCACAGCATCGGACTTCACTGCTATCATCAGTCACATCCACAAACACTGGGTGTTTTTGTTTTGTTTTGCTTTGCTTTGCTTTGCTTTGGCTCCGTCTCTTCGTTCTTTCCGGTGTTATTTCTCCACTCTTCTTTGGTAGTATAATGGGCACCTACGACCTGGGGCGTTCATCCTTCAGTGTCATGTCTTTTTGCCTTTTCATACTGTCCACCCATTAGCAGATATTTTTTTGTCTTTGATAATTATGGTTTTCCTAGGAGATGACAGATTATGAGAAAAGGAGAAACCTGTGTCTGGTGTAGGGAGGAAATTCCGTAAGCTTTTAGGGCCAAGACTACATTGTCTGACACCATGGAAAAGGGGTCTTAGACCCTCAAGACCAAGAGGAGTACAGTGCAGAGATGAGAGCCCTTTGAATGAGATAGAAATGACTAGAACCGTATGGCAGGGTACATCAAACAAGTACAAATCCTCTTCACATACCTGAACAGGGCTTCTTCATCTTTCCCCCAAGAATGTTAGTCTTCTCCATTGAACTGGAATATTCAGTCTTGCTATTGAATATTCAGTCTCGCATTGACAAATATTGCTGTACTTCAAAACCAACTTATTCTGCCTTTTTGTCCATCATCCTGTAATCAGAATAGCAGATGGTAGTGCCCCCCCAGAGCGGGAACCCAGGTGCTGAGGGGACACGTTAAGACAAATGCTATCTATGCTTCATGTACGACATCTTAGTTGTGTGGAAGTGGGTGAAGCCAGTTTCTGACTTTCTGAGTCTGACGTCATCTCATTTCCCTGCCCTGAGATCCACGTTGTTACTTGTCTGCCCCCACCTTAATCAGCATGGCCCAGGAAATGGTTCTGATCTCAGCTCCCTCCACCTCCTGCCCACATGGATGTTCTAGAGCCAGCTGTAAGGCATCTGAACTTCTGTTAAAAGTAAGGCATGGAAACATTTCAATAACAAAGACCAGAAGCTGCCTACTCTGTTCAATCCCTATCACAAACTGGACCCTCAAAACTACTTGTTGAGTGAGCGAACAAATGAGTAAGTGCATGATAAGCAAATGATTAAGCAATATTGAGACATATTGTGAGTCTAATGATTTAGAAGTAATTTGACACATGTCACCTTATGATTTAATAAAAACTCTCCAAGAAAAAATAATAAATGATTGAACTGTGTCTTTACCTTTCAATTCTTACAGCTGTATAGGGCCAGGTCTCGAAGGCTGTGCAGCAAACGGGTAAGTGTGACACTTTGTGTGTGATGACCTGACCAGAAACAACCAATGGTTCTGTGGGCAAGGGTAATGCTTTCTCACTTTTCCAACTCCCCTCTGCCCTGGCAGGTTCTCACTTCTCCCCAGGTCAAATTGGGCATTCCTAGCAGAACCCCCCCTGCCTGCATTACTGGCTGTGTCCCAGGGATGGGAGAGTGACACAGGGCATCAGTGCCAGGCCTCTTGCACATATGGAGCCAGCCTCGCCACCTGGTGCTTCTCTTCCTGTACGACCCCTCATTGCTCCATGGCCCACAGTATTATTGGATGCTTCTCTTCCAGCTTCTCTTCTCTTTCCTCGCTAACCCCGTTGACCCTCAACTTGTGTTTAAATGACCTTTCTGTTTGATGACAGAGCTCTGACTGTGGGGCTTTCGCTCCTTACTTCCTTTTCCAAACACATGACTTCCTTCAGTATTTCAGTTGTAATCTGTGTGCCAGCATTGCCTGAAATGCTACCCAGAGAAAAGCAGAATTGAGGCTCTCTGTTCAGACTCATCGGGAGAGAATGATATCATCAGTTAATGATATCTGTCATGGAATCAGAATTATACACAAGACACCCACCAGATACCCCCAAACACCAGCCAAATATCCAGGCACCTCTGCCATCTCCACTAATGTTTACAAAACTCCTCCCCTCAACAGCTTTCTTCAGCATCAGTCAGCTCAGTCTCTTGCCCAAGAATTAGCCAAGATAACTAACCCTTCTACGATCAAGTGAAACATTAAAGACAAATAGGGAAGTTCCTCAAAGACAAAGGTTGCCTTTTATGCCCCTCTTCACTTGAGCCATGAGGACACCAGCAAGCTTCATCCTCTCTTCATGCTGCAATCAGTGTCTTAGCAATGAGGTTTTCCATCATATCCCCACCCTGAAACCAGTCAATGACCTTTGTTATATTCATTCTTTCAATTTGTTCTTCTCTTTTCATCCACCCTTACTATCCATGGAACAATATACTCTGTACAAATTATTCCTTTTACCTTTCAATGTCCCCTTCAAAATAGTAAAAACCCATTAATTCAAACTACATTAACTAGGAGAATAGTATAACTCAAGACATGACTTTTGTATGTGCTAAGAAGAATATGTTCTAAGTACTATTTACATAAAGTACATTTGACACTTAGGAGAAATCTGTAAGAATGCTGGCACATTTTTGTGTGTGTGTAAATTGTGCTACTAATTATTCTTTGATATTCATTAACTGCCTGAAAATATGAAGTTTGTATATACAGATTTTTTTTATTGCCAGAAGCTCAGATGGCACAGGTGCTTGAAAAACAATAGCTTTATAAAGATTCTAAATTCAAAATCTACCCTTCAGACAGCTCTTTCCCCAGTGAGTTTTGGGTTTTTGCTCTCCCCTACTGGGGAAAGGCGGGGCAGGGTGGAGGGTCTGCAGAATGACCTCACTTGTCTATGACAGCTCTGCTCTCTGTGTGGAAAGCCTGTCCCTGCCTTACCCCTCCACACATTCATACAGCACTTCACACAGTTCTCATCCTATGTTATAAGTCTAGGATCCCTCAAGCAGTCTCCACAGTTTTGAAAGGGTCCCTCCGTCCAGCCTAGCCAGCAGACATCACATAAGGAGGGTGTGCTTCTAAAGAGTGGAGACACCCAGGGGAGACACACAAATTCATGCAGAAAGCATAACTGACTCTGAGCTATTTTTCGAGTTATGTTACCTTAATCAACAGACGACAACATACTCTTCATAACAAGAAGTCCAAATAATACCCAGTTTAAAAATCCAAAAAGGTGGGATGAGGAGGCTATTATACTGAAGAAAGTTGAAAACCTGCCCTGGGAATATTAATCTGCCTCTCTCCTTGACAAGCTGTACACTCTTGCACTGAGAAAGTTCTAAATGACGTCATGGCATCCACACACATGGGAAATACAGGAAATGCCAACATGACAAACCAACCCCCCTCGTGTGTCCGCCTTGTTCCAGGCCCAAGATCCCGCCCATCGCCACGGGCATCGTGGGCGGCCTGCTGCTGCTGCTGGTGCTCGCCCTGAGCGTCGGCCTCTTCCTGCGCAGGCGCCACATCGTGCGCAAGCGCACCCTGCGCCGGCTGCTGCAGGAGCGCGAGGTGAGCGGGGCCGCCGGGCGGGGGCTTACGGAGGAGACCACATGGCTGCGCTGTGCCAGTAAATGAGAAAGCCAGGCGAAGCTCTGAACGTCCAGTTATAAGCAAGGCCGTACCCACTTTGGTACTTGTATTCAGTGGCATGCAGGTGTTGCCAGGGTAAGTCCTGCTGCCAGTTCCGCCCAGCTGGCTCTGCTCAGGCCCGTGAGCCGCTGTAAGCACAGGAGGTGTCACTTGGTAAAATGCCACAGTTCCCACCAGTGACTGCTCTATTTTGAGCCATGACTGTGACCAGTATTTGTAAGAAACGCCGTGGGAAGAAAAGCCACCTCTAGGGACCGTTGACAAAAGCCTTTATTGGGCGGTCGCTCTCTGGCAGAACTCCTGGGGATGAGCGAGCAAGGGAACAAAGGGAGTCTGCGAGGAATGGAGGCGAGGGCGGAGGTTTTATGGTCGGGCCGGCGTTCAAGCCGGGTTTTTCCATATACAGTAAAACGCGGGGCCACGTTGCTGATTGGTGCTGGTGGGCTTTGTGTCAGTCCTTCATTGGGCCAGGTCATGGGTTCTGTATCCAGAATGTTGGCCCGCCCTGGTTTCTGTTTGGGCGGGGGCGGGTTCCGGGGTTTTCTGCCTCAGCCACCTGAACATGTCCGTGCATGTCCCGGCATGTCCGGGCATGTCTGACCTCTCAGTATTGTCTGTGACACCATGATTTCAGGAAAAGGTCTTCAGGTGGTATCTGTGTCCATCCGCGTGTCAAAGCCAGAGCCCCCAGGGGGAGGAACCCATGGCAACTTCAGCAGCGTGGTTGTGCAGGGCTCAGATGGGCTACGAAAATGACCACCACCCGAGCTTGCCCTCCCCAAGCTTTCCTAGCCTGATCACAGAAACAGAAGTTGCATTTACTGCCCAGGAGCTGTTCTGTTCAAGGTCACCTGCTTTGGAGGATGTGGGAGGTGTCAGTACCCGTTCTTTCAGTGTCTGGCTCCAAGTTCCCTAGAACAGGTATCCCCGTCTGGGGACTGAGTGGGGCAAGTTCTCTGGGCCAGAGCAGGAGCGCGCCTCCTGCCACATGGCGTCAGGAGCTGCCACCCCATCCCTGGGCCAGACAGGCAGGCATCAGCTCTTCCCTTTGTCTCTCACAGCTCGTGGAGCCTCTGACGCCCAGCGGAGAAGCACCTAACCAAGCTCTCTTGAGGATCTTAAAGGAAACAGAATTCAAAAAGGTCAAGGTGTTGGGCTCAGGAGCATTCGGCACTGTGTACAAGGTGAGCCTGGGGCTCCTAGACTTGGATCTGGGGGGCCCTCCATCCTCTGCTGTGGTCCTTATCACAGTGGAGTGTTCTTTGTGTCAGTGAGGGTTTAGGAAATTCCAGTATTTTTCTTAGGTTGTGTAGAAGAAATCTTTTATAATCAGAGTGACAAGGAAGTGGTCCACTTGGACACAGATGATTTCATGGAGGACACGGGGAGTTTTTAGAGGATGGGTGGCGCAAGTCAGTCTGAAAGAGTGTGGCCTGTCCCTGAAGGGCAGCATCCGAATAAGCCCAGCTCAAAACAGCTTCCTCTTCATTTAGTTTTTTTCTGCACCCTCTTTGCTTAATCTGATCTCAGTTAGGCCTAGACCCAGTATCTCAGAATTCTGTACAAAATGACTCACACTTACTCTATAACTTACACAAGCTGAAGGGTTTTATCTAACTACTCTGATTCCTGGGACACAGCAGCTGAAGAGCTGCTAAGCTGTCATGACTCCCAGCCTGGATGCCTTGGGCGCAGAGCTGTGCTTCCCCACCTTCTGGGGTATGGCCACTAATGACACCCAGCCAGGCCAGGAGCCACATCTCACATGTGTGACAACTGCCAGCCAATGACTTCTCCTCTCTTTCTTATAGGGACTCTGGATCCCAGAAGGCGAGAAGGTTAAAATTCCTGTAGCTATCAAGGAATTAAGAGAAGCCACATCGCCAAAAGCCAACAAGGAAATTCTTGATGTGAGTTTCTGCTTTGTTCTCTAGCTGTCTGCAGGCCTGCACATCAGAAGCTGCCTTTTCTCGTGGCCAGCAGCACGTTTGTGTCTTGTGGACTTTCTCATCACCACGTGCTAAATGGTCACTTTTCACTTTTGCTGTATTTTTTCCTTCTGCTACGCAGTTGCTATAATTCTCTCTCGTAGAGATGACTCCCTCTTCTGTTCTCTTAACGCCCCAAAAAGATGGGAACCTGTGGTCCCTGGGCATCCACCAAGGGCTGGTGGCTTCCCCCTGCCATCTCAGTGACGCCTCTGGCTGACTTGTGGTACTGTAGGTGTTGTGTTCAGCATACCTTGGGAAAGAAACAGAAGCATGAGGCAGCCTGCTCAGGGTCACGAAGCTGGGTAGGTTTTCTGCGACTGGTTACTTCTGATTCTGAAATGTGTGTTCATTTTCTTCTACCAAATATCTCACTTTGAAATGGCTTTTTAAAGGTACCTAGGATTAACAATATCATGCTCCATAAACTCTATAGTCTGTTGCTCACCTTCTGTACTTTTTCTCAAAATAATTTAAATGTTATTTCCAGTGTCTCTGAGTGCTATTTTATGGAGTCTTTGAAATACTCCGTAAGGTTATTATTGTTACATGCTTTTGCTTTAGATTCTGTTGAACTTTTCCCATTTTCCTTTGGACCCTCACTAGCCAGTGAGGCCTCTGCATGGTCTTAGAAAGAGGCTGGAAGAAGGAGGAGCCTGGCGCTGGGCAGAACCTACGGCAGGTAGCAGCTCAGGAGGTTCTGGGGGATGCACCCCTGTGGGCCCCGGCTAATGGCCCTGCCACCACTCACTATGGGTGGATGTGGGTTTTTCTTGCTCTTTTCCCAAAGCAGAGCCAGTAAAAGAAGAGGTGGAGGGGCTCAGCACTGAGTTAGGAGAACAATCAATGAAAAAGGAAAGTGGCTGCCTTTACTGACTCAGAAATCTAGTTGATCTTGCAGCCAAGAAAGACAAAGGTCAAAGGTAATACTTCCCCACTCATATCTAACTGACAGAATAATATGGTAAGCAAAGCAAACAGGCCTTTTTTAAAATGTGTTCAGACACTGAGCTTCCCAAGAGGAAATCTTCATCTGCATTTCTCCAGGCAGCCTTCCCTCCTTTCATTTTGCAGCAGGAAGTATTTTCTTTGTGAAAGAATAATTATTAACACAGTGCAACAGAAAATCTCGCACACTCATGATATACTTATCAAGCCCAGTTATCTTTCATTTTAGCAGTTTACAAATTAATGTGGAGTCTGTTAATATAATGTCAGTTCCTATGTACGTAACCATGAGAAGTGTAACAAGCAAGCCATTCGTGAAGTCTCTTCACTTACAACCTCTAGCTCCTTTTCCTACACCGTTAAAAAGAAAATATTTCAGCAGAATTTGCTTCCTTAACTCACTTTTTACTCATTCAAGACATTCTAATAACTTTCACAAAATGCAAAATGTGAATTTTGACAATATTCTCTGTGCAGAGTTAAGGGCAATTTTGAAAATAGTAGCAATACTTTTGGAGAAGGCAGTGGCACCCCACTCCAGTACTCTTGCCTGGAAAATCCCATGGACGGAGGAGCCTGGAAGGCTGTAGTCCATGGGGTTGCTGAGGGTCGGACACAACTGAGCGACTTCACTTTCACTTTTCACTTTCATGCACTGGAGATGGAGATGGCAAGCCACTCCAGTGTTCTTGCCTGGAGAATCCCAGGGATGGGGGAGCTTGGTGGGCTGCCGTCTCTGGGGTGGCACAGAGTCGGACACGACTGAAGCAACTTAGCAGCAGCAGCAGCAATACTTTGGGAAAAAAGTAGTTTCGCTGAGACCCTCCAGAACCCCTAAAACTGGAGGAAATCTGCTTTCATGGGGCAGGGGTAGGGTAGAAAATAGAGAAAGTAAAGACTTAGAAAAAGTGTTTAAAGCCCAGTTTGCCTCTTGCTCTGTCTCCGGGCTCCTCTCCTTCTCTCCCTCTGGCCCACTCCTGCTCTCTTCTTTCTGCTCTGACACCCACCCTGTGGCTGTTCTGGGAGAGGACAGCAGCCTGAGGCGTTGATCTGCTTGTCCTGAAGCTCCGTCTGCCCCACAAACACGGAGCCACTCTGATAGGGTGGATGCTTTCATGGGGAGCCCCTAAGGAAAGGGAAAACTAAAGCAAAGGCACTTTCAACAGTCAGTTAAAGGGCAAGTTAGTCCTGTGGCCAGGCTGTCCAGGGGGCTGAGTGTGGGCTTGGCTCACACGCGCTTGAAAATGGCTCCAGCTTCCCATGCTTTTATCCCCCTGCCCGGGCCAGCCCTAAGGTCCAGCACACATGCCCTCTGTCTCTGGTGCATGGCCCATCAGTGGTGGCTTAGGTACTAGGAAGCTTCAGAAGTATTCTTAAAGCTGGGCATATGCCTCTCCTGAAGGAGTTTACTGTTTAGTGAAATCCCTTTTCCCTAGTCCTTAACATAAACTAGTTCACAGATGAGGGAGACATGCAAGAAAGAAGGCCCAAACAATCAGGTCGACAACTGGATAAAATAATAGATTTTCAAGGTCACCAAGCCTCAGAAGCTCTGCTGCCACGTGACTCTGACCTCAGCCTTGGGAGCCTCTGAGTGTGGGTTCTGCCTGCCAGTCTGCAGACTGATCAGAGATGGCGAGGAATACCAAGCATTCTTGCTTTAGGTCACAGAGCACCTTTGAGATTCCAAGATAAACAGCTAAGAACAAAGCTCACGTTAACTCCTGCACACACTGAATAGGACACGTGACTGGACAGCATCCCCGTGGAGCTCAGGCTGAGACATGCAGAAGGGACACCCTAGCTCTGGTGCCGCACCAGATGCTAATAGGAGCCAGGGCCTGGCAGGGCTCCAGGCTCTGTGTGGCCCGACACCCACACCCGCGCTCCACTCCCTGAGCCCTGGGTCAGCCCCTCACGGCCCTCAGCAGATGGGCTGCTCAGCAGATGGGCTGCTCTGCAGATTTTTCTCCTCTCTGAAGCAAGTGCAACATGTTTCCAAATCTCAGCCAGATCTTGAGAAAATAGAAACAGCCAGAGGATTACTTTGGTGTTGTGGCTGTACAGTTTCCCAGACTCGGGAGAGAGACGTGATTTCTGCTTTCCTGGCAATCGCATGGGCTATTAATCTTTTCATAGACTTTCTAGTTTAAATTTGAGTGGACACAGAAACAGCATGCAGAAGAGATTCACATATGTGCTCTGTGTTATAAGGTCTAGGGCTTTCTTTCTCAGCAAGTCTTCCCCGGTCTGTGGGGTTGTTAGCAGCAGGAAGGATGGCTGAGGGGCCCCGGAGGCCAACAGCCTGGCATGGGAAGACTCTAGTGGGCCCAGTCCTGACAAGAAGTGTGATCTTGGAAGTGTGGTTCACTGGGTCTCAATTTCCTCTTCTGACGAATAATAGCTTCAGGGGGAACCACTTGCCTGCCTTCTCCGGCCCTAACTTTTTATCAGTCGTTGTTTAGTTGCTAAGTTGTGTCCGACTGTTTGTGACCCCATGGACAGCAGCACAG
The DNA here is from genome assembly GCA_006408675.1 of Madoqua kirkii. NCBI lineage: Eukaryota > Metazoa > Chordata > Mammalia > Artiodactyla > Bovidae > Madoqua > Madoqua kirkii. The sequence goes on along the minus strand of SJYC01044093.1, from coordinate 34,723 downwards.
CAGGCTTCCCTGTCCTTCACCATCTCCCCAAGTTGGCTCAAACTCAGGTCCACCGTGTCAGTGATGCCATCCGACCATCTCAATCTCTGTCATCCCCTTCTCTTGCCCTCAATCTTTCCCAGCATCAGGATCTTTTCCAATGAGTCAACTCTACGCATCAGGTGGCCAAAGTATTGGAACTTCAGCATCAGTCCTTCCAATGAATATGCAGGGTTGATTTCCTTTAGGATTGACTGGTTGATCTCCTTGCAGTCCAAGGGACTCTCAAGAGTCTTCTCAAACACCATAATTCGAAAGCATCAGTAGCTTTTTATCAGTGGCCCTCTGAAAAATGAAGAGCTGTCTGAATGCCCATAGTATTAAATGTCTACTCTGCTCTTTAACATTGTGATGCTGCATTTACAACCAGAGGCGAAGGGCCTCCTGCCCGTGAAGGTGGGGTATCGCCTACTCAGGGTGCTTGTCTAAACCAAATAGCAGAGGTGCAGTCTCTCTCGTTAGTGAAAGTGACAGGGTCTCTGATTTGTGTGATTTCGGTGATGTTCAGCTGTGATGTTTCTGCGGTATTTCTAGAGGTGTGTCAGGCAGCACAGAAGCACCACAGGGGAACAGGTGTTGGGGAGAGGGAAACACTAAACAAGCTCCCCCTCCCTGCAGCTCACACAGCACACCTGTCGGGATGGGTCCAAGAAGCAGCCTTTCTGGCAATTTGGCCAGCAGCACTGAGCCTGCTGCCCGAGGGAACAGCTGCAAGAAGCCAGGAAAGGTTAGCTCAGGTGGGAGTCAGGGAGGCCTTCAGAGGAGGGGCCAGCCAGGGAAGGCGGAGGTGGAGGGGCATTGCAGACAAAGCCCCTGCTAGCAGCGAGTATGGGAGAGCGGTGAGCGGGTGGAACAGCGGGGCCTGTGGGAGGAGAGGCCCAGCGAGGCGTGGGGGTCTCCCCGGGGAAAGCTACTGCAGATGCTGGCGTTTAGGACATTGAGGACGTTTGTGTTTCGGACTCTGTATCTGCCCCAGTCCCTCCACCCATCTGCTCTGTCCCCACTGTCCGCTCCTGGGGCACAGCTCCCGGCAGCCCCCTCAGGTGGCTTCGCCTCCCAGGCTGCGTTGGCTCCTGCCCAGGGAGCCCAGCCCCGACCACATCAGTGGGCAGAGCGGGAAAGGCGCCTCTGAACTTTCTCTTGGAGACGAGGTGGTCCCTTTGTGTCTGTGTAAAAGGTCAGCATCCTTGTACTCTAAAGGGAAAGAGATGGAGTTTATTGGTAGAAATTTAAGATTCTCTAATTCTTAGACAAAAACGAGGCCCAGCTATGTGCTTGGTTTAAATGAAGTCAGCTTCCTCCAGCCAAGGATAGCAGAAGAGTTAAAATGAAGTCCGTAGTTGTGAGTCTGTGTCAGGCCTCTGCCCTGGCCGCCTCTGAGTCAGCAGGGGTAGGGTTGGGAAAGTGGTTTTCCTTTCCCAAAACTGCGGCCGGCAACACAGACCACTCTGAAGAGATGAGTCCTGGGTCGCCCGCAGAGTCCGCGATCACTGCAGGTGTAATGTCCTTCCTCCGTTTCAGAGGTGGCGCGTGTGCACAGAAAGGCCTTCTTTCTCTGCTGTGTGTGGTGGAGGCGCCTGTGGTCCCAGCAGTGTTGAGGGCGGGGTGGTGGATGCGGAGGGGTGAAGGGGTTCCTCCTCTGCCCCACAGAGGAGAAGTGAGGGCTGACCTCCCAGAGCTCTCATCATCACCTTGGGGCCTGTGGTGAGGGTTCCTTAGTCAGTGGCCAGGTCATCATCAGGATGTAGGTTGCAACCCACCCCAACAGCTTTTTAAACTGAGGCATCTTTGGCTCTGAGGCAGAGGTCCTCATGATGGCTCAGCATCACCCAAACATCAGGTCTTGTTTTCACCCAGCACTTTGCCAGTGGCGAGCTCTGCCAGGGTCTCTCTGTGGTGCCAAATGCCACCTGCAGTCAGAGGGTGCCTTTGCCCATCAGATGTCTGGTCACTGCCTGGCCTCACATGAACATCCACTGCTCTAGACGTTTCATGCGCCCATTTCCACACTTAAACTCAAGTTGGGTTTTTAATCTAGGCAGGGTCTGCCTGCTTGTTCCCGTAGCCGTGGCGGGGAACCGCACTGACGTGCCTTCTCCTCCTCTCCCACAGGAGGCCTACGTGATGGCCAGTGTGGACAACCCCCATGTGTGCCGCCTCCTGGGCATCTGCCTGACCTCCACGGTGCAGCTCATCACACAGCTCATGCCCTTCGGCTGCCTGCTGGACTACGTCCGTGAGCACAAAGACAACATCGGCTCCCAGTACCTGCTCAACTGGTGTGTGCAGATCGCAAAGGTAACTCGCAGGCAGCCCGCACTGAGTGCCAGCAGGCAGGGCCACAAAGCAGGGCCAGCAGCTGCCTCTGCTTCTTGCTGTGCCCTCACCTCCTGGGCTGATGTGATCATTAGAGGGAGCCCCAAAGAACAGCGGTGAGGGGCAAAAAACAACAACCCAGAAGTCAACAATACATTCTCCGTCCTAGGAAAGCAGAGAGTTTGTCAGGAGGGGTGTGTATATGTGTGCATAGACACAGCGTAGACTTTATTTTGGATTAAGTTAAACTGATTGTCTTTGGCATCAGATTAGTGCCTCTCCCACTCCACATTGAAAATTATTCAGCTACATTTGCACAGTTGGGTGCTCTCAGAATGATTGATGTTAGTGTCTTATTTCCCTGGCATTCTTTTTGTTGAATACTATGGTAATTTGTAGCAGCACATTCCGCTGTCAACAGGCTAGAGTGAGGAATGAGCTGGTAGGGGCGGTGGGCAGACGGTGACCAGGTGGCTACACCTGTGAGCTGAAGCCAGGAGCTGAGCGCTAGGTATTTAGCTGCTCCTATGGCCTCACAAAGACTTTCTTTCATCTCAGATCTCTCTTTCTTGATCACAGCACTACATCAGTTATTTGCAACCCAACTTGCTAATTCTGTTTCTCCTAACAGTAGGTATACCTTTCACTCAGTTGAATGAATGGAATCTGTGGATGAATCCCACCCCAACCCCTCAGCCCTGGAGAGCGGTTATTAGCTGGAGGAGACCAGGGAGGCAGGGAGCCTCTCGTCTCCCAGCCCTGTCAAGTCCTGGTTGCTCCTCTCACCCAGGGCATCGGTGCAGCTCGGTCCTGTGGATTTACAGTTCTCCCGGAACTGAGGGGCTCCACCAGGTTGTCAGGCAGCAGGCTGCCGCCTGGGGAAACAGACACTGTCTTTCCGCTGCCACTGGGCTTGCTGTCTCAGCCACAGCCCCAGCGGCTCCAGCACCCTAGGGGTGGGAGAGCGCCTTCTCAGACCCTCGCCCATCACCCAGGGCTCCTGTCACTGTCACGGCCACAGCCCTGGTTGCAGAACAGAGGGAATCACATGGCCATGCTGAACAGTGGTCCTGACAGAGCCTGTGCGCCTTGGTGCTGCGGTCTCATGAAGACGCGGTTAGTTCTGTGTCTGACTGCATTAGTTTCCTGGGGCTGCCACCAGAGATCGTGACAGCTTGGTGGCTTTCCACAGTGAAGACTTACTCTCTCAGAGTTCTGGAGGTTGGAAGTCCAGAATCAAGGGGTGTGCTTTCAAGGCACTGCTTTCTGTTTCTGCAGAGAAACCTCACTATTGTGCTGGCACAGCTGTCTCAATGCAGCATCTCTCCTGCCAGGATAGGAAAGCAATGGTCTCCTCAGTTGTAAGGAGAGAAATTTGCTGTTGGGTTAGTTACTATTTACCTTCAGTATTAAACAGTTTTCTTTGTAAAACTTAGAAATGAAACTACGCAGAAACACTTAGTGGCTGACCAGAAACTAAACTTGCTGGCATTTTCAAAGTGGGATTTATTGACTTATAAATGTCCTCACTGATTCACAGAGGCACAGGCGCTCTTGGGAAGTTTTCCAAACCCCGCTGACAAGTCAGGTACTATTACACAGGTTTATTGTCTTCACTAAACTGGTAGGAAGACAAGTAACATTACATCATTCAGGCACAAGGAGAAAGAAAAGAAGCAGAGGTGGCCTGGGGGGATTCCTGTTGGGATTTGGAGACCAGAGGCGCCCTTCCATACAGGGGTAGAGTGGATTCTAGACTCAGGTCTCAGGAGGCTGTGGCCCCATCACCCACTCCGTGATCCCCCCGTCCTAAGCTCCCAGCTCGTGAAGGTACACAGAGCTCACTTACGGGGAGTAACGTAGGTGCTTCAGAAAGTGTGTCCATTCTTTCTGGCTACTTAAACTAGCTAGTAAATTCCAAAATAATTAGATGGGATGATCATGTCATAAAATCTTAGAATCCAAAAGATGTGCTGGACTTCAATGGAGAGAACACTGCTGCCGTGCCAGGCTGTTCCTTTGAACACCACAGAACGCGTACTGTGAATCCTGTGTAAATCGGCTCCCCAGGCTGATTCATTTAACATTTTCTCCAGCCTTTGGGACAGCAGAGCTTTCTTTCACCTAACCTGGATTAAGATCTCACAGAAGTTAGTTTTCAGAGAGATAAGTGTCAGGTCTTGACCAGGCCCCGTGGATTTGGAGGCAGCTGTTGGGGAAGGGGGGTCCGGGGGAGAAGTTGTCAGAAAGAAACTGACCACAACTTCGTAAGCACCAGACTATGCCCAGTGCACTCTATAAGATGAGACTTGATCAGGATGAATTTCACAAGGGATTCCATCCAGTGGATTCTTTTCGTAAGCACACAGGACACTTAGTTTGGTCTCAGTTCATTTAAAAACACCCCAGGTATTTTCACAGTTCACACATTTAGAGGAGTTCTCAGGTCGTGTGAACACCTAAGAGAAGACCCATCCAGGTTAGGGGAGCAAGGTGGTCCTGCCTCTAACGGGAGAGAATGAAAATCGTGCTGGCAAAGGAGCTGTCATCCGTCACCCTCGCTCAGCCTTTGTGTGGGAGATGCTGACCATCTCATGCAGCTCACATGCACAGCCTCCTGTCTCGGCCTGGGGGCTCTGGCCTTTGCACCTAGGTCTGCTCCCCTTCCCTGCACCACCCAGGTTTCCTGTTCTCCAGATCAGAACTCCTAAAGGTGAGCTTCCAGGCAGCCCCAGCCCCACTGATGGACTGTGCAGCTTAAGGGTGGTGATTCAGCCTCCAGCCTCCATCCGCGGGGCCAGAGAACACTCCTCCCAAGAGCTGATTCACCTGCAAAGCACACCCTGGCATAAGCACCCCGAGGCACCAAGACCACAGACAGGACAGAGACAAACAGCAGATCCAGTCACCAGATATTTTCAGTTATTTGGATATTTTTTTCATTCTTACATTGTTCCATAAAAGATTACAGTTGAACTTAACCTAAATGATCACTTTACATCATGTCCTTATAAAGCCAAAAGTTGCTGTGTGATTAAAGCATATTCTTCAGCTCTTAGACATTTCATTTAGTTATTTCTTGAGCATTTATCTGTCAGTGTCCAGTATCATGTGAAATATATATATATAATTAAGACAAAATTTCTTATCTCCCTAAACTTATGAACAGGTAAGGAAAACAGAGCCATAGAGAGCTAACAATGCAGGAGGAAATGAGGGGTGAGATCGGGAGAGGTGGGGACCAGACTCCCAGAGGCTGCTGTACAAGCCATATGGGGACCAGCAAAGTGGGCTCAGCCTGCCAGCCACGTGCCAGGTGTGGGGTCGGCAGTGGTGAGGCAGGCACCCCACACCCTCTGGAGTCCTGGACGTGGCTTGGTTCTGTTGACCGGAGTGAGAGCCAGGTCCTGTCCTGGGAGTTGTCTGAGGGAGCAGTGGGCGGCGACGGAGGGACGCTGAGGGCTGCTGAGGAGTGAGGGGCAGGGCAGGAGGGGAAGGGGACACACCCTGGGGACCTGCAAGCCCGACTTCATCATGAAGGCCAAGGGCACCATGCAGGTATTGATTCATGATCTTACTTTTGGGGAACGTGTAGCAGGACATGGCAGCGGCCTAATTCAAGGTCATGTCTAAAAGGGTGGAGTAGAGAGGATGGATTTGGCGTCCGGGAGGACATGATGACAATCCTGGCAGTGATACACCATTCTGCTGGGTGCTGTCCTGAGTGCTCCATAGGGGTTAACTCATTTAATCCTCTGAGCAGCCTGTCTTACATGTGGAGAGAGTGAGATAAGGGTATTTAAGTAACGTGCCAAGTTCTCAAGCACATAAGCAGCAAAACCAAGATTTGATCCCAGGCATCCTTGCTCCCACATCTGTGCTTTTCCTCAGCCTTTGATGTCACAGATCAGAGTGCAGCCCGCAGACCAGTGAGCCTAGCAGGCCTCCTGTCCCTACCCAGCAGAAGCGTGGTGTCTGGAACAGGACATTCGAACACTTGCCTGCCTCTCCTGAGGGCAGGGCTCAGTGGTGTGGAGGCTGTGCTTCAGTGAACTCTGCCAGAGCCTTCTGCCTGCCCTCCACTTTCTACTTATGCTGTCTCCATAGTCACCAGGTCACATCCCCCCTCTTCCCCACATGGTGGTTAAAAAGTCTGTTAGAAACGCAGCTCAGGTCTGCCTCTCCCTCTGAGCTCCTACTGAAAGTTCCAGGATGCTGCAGTGCCTGGGAAAGCAGACTGTGAATGTCAGACCCAGCCGGGGCCTTCTGTGAGTGTTGTGCCAGGAACATCTTCATATCCCTCATGGAGTGTCCACAAGTCCCAGCATGAAGGGGCCACTTCAGATCCCCTATTAACATCATATTTGCAACATCCATCTTCTCTGTCCTAGGTTAATTGACAAAATAATATATTCCCTTAAACTGAAGTGAGGATCTCAGGGAACCAGGGAAATGCTTTTCCAAGAGGCCCCACGAGGCTTAAACACTGGTGTTGCTTGCTGCGGTTCTGTTTGGATTCTGAAAGTGTCAGGGCTCTTATCTTTGGTGCTGGTTAAAATCTTAACTGTGTGAGGCACTGAGATGGCCTTTCAAGCCCTCTGTATTATGTGGGACAGAAACCATGGAATAGAGTTTCACGTAAGTTCAAAGGAGGCTAATCTTATCCTGTAATTATCTCTGACTTTTAAATCCCTCTGGCTGATTGGCTGTCTGCTCCAGAACACATAAACTGCTTTCTTCTCCCCTTTCCCAAGCCTTCTCTGAGAAAACATTGCTCTGGTCCTTTAAAGATCTCAGGAGTAGGAGGAAGGGTTGGGGTGGAGGTACCTTCCATTGTTTTATATACACAGCAGCGGATAGGAGCAGTGACCCCACAAGAGCCTGACCCAGACTTGCCCGTGAGTGTCCAGGACTCTCTGGTGGAGGCCTGGGTTGGTGGTGGCCTGCTGCAGGGTCAGGGACACTGAGTGCTGCACTGCACAGAACCTTTTGAAGGAGGCCGCCTTATCTTCATTACCTCCAGTATAGTTTGGTCTCAGGTCAAACAACAGCCCCACCCATCAACAGAAAATTGGATTAAAGATTTACTGAGGATGGCCTTGCCCATCAGAACTAGACCCAGTTTCCCCCACAGTCAGTTTCTCCCATCAGGAAGCTTCCATAAGCCTCTTATCCTTCTCCATCAGAAGGCAGACAGAATGAAAACCACAATCACAGAAAACTAACCAATCTCATCACATGGACCACAGCCTTGTCTAACTCAATGAAACTATGAGCCATGCCATGTAGGGCCACCCAAGATGGATGGGTCATCCTGGAGAGTTCTGACAAAACGGTCCTCTGTAGAAGGAAATGGCAAACCACTTCAGTATTCTTGCCTTGAGAAGCCCATGTACAGTATGGAAAGGCAAAAAGATATGACACTGAAAGAAATCCCCAGATCGGTAGATGCCCAGTGTGGTACTGGAGAAAAGTGGAGAAATAACCCCAGGAAGAATGAAGAGACGGAGCCAAAGCAAAGACAACGCCCAGTTGTGGATGATGTAACTGGGGATAGAGGAAAAGTCCAATGCTGTAAAGAAAAATATTGCCTAGGAACCTGGAGTGTTAGGTCCATGAATCAAGGCAAATTGGAAGTGGTCAAATAGGAGATGGCAAGAGCGAACGGCGACATTTTAGAAATTAGTGAAATAAAATGGACTAGAACGGGTGAATTTAACTCAGATGACCTTTATATCTACTACTGTAGGTAAGAATCCCTTAGAAGAAATGGAGTAGGCCTCTCAGTCAACAAGAGTTCAAAATGCAGTACTTGGGTGTAATCTTGAAAATGACAGAATGATCTCTGTTCATTTCCAAGGCAAACCATTCAGTATCACAGTAATCCAAGTCTATGACCCAATGAGTAATGCTGAAGAAGCTGAAGTTGAATGGCTCTATGAAGACCTACAAGAACTTCTAGAACTAACACCCCAAAAAGATGTCCTCTTCATTACACGGAACTGGAATGCAAAAGCAGGAAGTCAAGAGATACCTGGAGTAACAAGCAAATTTGGCCTTAGAGTACAAAATGAAGCAGGGCAAAGGCTAACAGAGTTTTGCCAAGAGAATGCACTGGTCATAGCAAACACTCTCTTCCAACAACACAAGAGAAGACTCTACACATGGACATTACCAGATGGTCATACAGAAATCAGATTGATTATATTCTTTGTAGCCAAAGATGGAGAAGCTCTATACAGTCAGCAAAAACAAGACCAGGAGCTGACTGTGGCTCAGATCATGAACTCCTTATAGCCAAATTCAGACTTAAATTGAAGAAAGGAGGGAAAACCACTAGAGCATTCAGGTATTACCTAAATCAAATCCCTTACGATTATACAGTGGAAGGGACAAATACATTCCAGGGATTAGATGTGATAGAGTGCCTCAAGAACTACGGACAGAGGTTTGTGACCTTGTACAGGAGGCAGTGATCAAGACCATCCACCCAGGAAAAAGAAATGCAACAAGGTAAATGGTTGTCTGAGGAGCCTTACAAATAGCTGAGAAAAGAAGAGATGCTAAAGGCAAAGGAGAAAAGGAAAGATGTACACATTTGAAGGCAGAGTTCCAAAGAATAGCGAGGAGAGATAAGAAAGCCTCTCTCAGTGATCAGTACAAAGAAATAAAGGAAAACAATAGAAGGGGAAAAACTAGACATCTCCTCAAGAAAATTAGTGATACCGAGGAAACATGTCATGTAAATATGGACACAATAAAAGATAGAAATGGTGTGGACCTAACAGAAGCAGAAGATATTAAGAAGAGGGGCAGAAATACATGGAAGAACTATACAAAAAAGATCTTCATGACCCAGATAACATAACAGTGTGATCATGCACCTTGAGCTAGACATCCTGGAATGCAAAGTTAGTGGACCTTAGGAAGCATCACTATGAACAAAGCTAGTGGAGGTGATGAAATTTCAGGTCATCTGTTTCAAATCCTAAAAGATAATGCTGTTAAAGTGCTTCACTCAATATGCCAGCAAATCTGGAAAACTCACCAGTGGCCACAGGACTGGCAAAGGTCAGTTTTCATCCCAATCCCAAAGAAAGGCAATGCCAAAGAGTATTCTAACTATTGCACAATTGCACTCATCTCACATGCTAGCAAAGTAATGCTCAAAATTCTCCAAGCCAGGCTTCAACAGTACATGAACTTCCAGATGGAAGTTCAAGATGTTCAAGATGTTCAGTCTGGGTTTAGAAAAGGCTGAATAACCAGAGATCAAATTGCCAGCATCTGTTGGGTCGTTGAAAAAGCAAGTGAATCCCAGAAAAATATCTACTTCTGCTTTATTGACTGTGCCAAAACTTTTGTTGGATCCATATAGTTTGCTGTGGAAAACACAGCAAACTGTGGAAAATTCTTCAAGAGATGGGAATACCAGACAGCCTCACCTGCCTCTTGAAAAATCTGTATGCAGGTCAGGAAACAACAGTTAGAACCAGATTGGAACAATAAGCTAGTTCCAAATCGGGAAAGGAATACGTCAATGCTGTATATTGTCACTCTGCTTATTTAACTAATATGCAGAGTACATCACGTGAAATGCCAGGCTGGATGAAGTACAAGCTGGAATCAAGATTTCCAGGGGAAATATCAAAGACCTCAGATACACAGATGGCACCACTCTTATGGCAGAAAGCCTCTTGATGAAAGTGAAAAAGGAGAACAAAAAAGCTGGCTTTAAACTCAGCATTCAGAAGACTACGATCATGCATCCAGTCCCATCACTTCATGGCAGATAGACGGGGAAACAATGGAAACAGCGAAAAACTTTATTTTGGGGGGCTCCAAAATCACTGCAGATAGTGACTGCAACCATGAAATTAAAAGTCGCTTGCTCCTCGGAAGAAAAGCTCTGACCAGTCTAGACAGCATATTAAAAAGCAGAGACATTCCTTTGCCAACAAAGGTCCATCTAGTCAAAGCCGTGGCTTTTCCAGTAGTCATGTATGGGTGTGAGAGCTGGACTGTAAAGAAAGCAGACCGCCGAAGAACTGATGCTTTTTAATGGTGGTGTTGGAGAAGACGCAAGAGTCCTTTGGACTGCGAGGAGATCCAACTAGTCCATCTTAAAGGAAGTCAGTCCTGAATATTCATTGGAAGGACTGATGCTGAAGCTGAAACTCCACTACTTTGGCCACCTGCTAGGACCAACTGACTCATTAAAAAGACCTTGATGCTGGGAAAGATTGAAGGCAGGAGGAGAAGGGGATGATAGAGGATGAGATGGTTGGATGGCATCACCGACTCGATGGACATGAGTTTGAGCAAGTGTCAGGAGTTGGTGGTGGATAGAGGAGCCTGGCGTGTTACAATACATGGGATCGCCAAGATTCAGACACAACTGAGAGTGAACTGAACCAAACGCTGGGGTGTTGGGGTATTTTTTGGCATCTGGGCATCTTGCATTTAGCAGTCTCTGTGGCAGCAGCCAAGTTTCACTTGGAAACCCCAGCATGAAATTATGGACACAATCCCAACGGTGGCCTCACAGTACTTGGTTTGTGTAGCACCAGCTCAGCCTTGGGACCTGGGTCAGCTCTCAGGGCAGTTGTGTGGCTGCTGGGCCTGCCAGTACCTGGAGAGGTTTCTTTGCAGGTGAGTTTGCCATGCCTGACTTGGAACTGTCAGCTGCCATTATCACTCATTCATACTCTGATTCTTCTTCAACAAGCTGCTATAAAACATGTTTCCAATGTACCAGATTCTCTGTGGGGGATGTAAAGAGGAAGAATGGAAGTTCACAGTGATAGTTAATTGTAGCTGGAAATGCCCTCTGCCGTCCTCCCTTGGGCTTAGTGAACCCCGCAGGGGATGAGGCTGATGCTAGAAACCCTGAGAAGGTGGAGAAGAGCCAAGGAGTAGAAGGCCTCCTCTCTATGGAAGAGGAGTAGAAGAAAGAAAAACACAGAAGGCCTCAAAAATAGCCCTCCAAGACTAATTCCTGGTAAGGTCTTTATAAGACCCTAGCTTCTTATGAGGACTTCCCTGGTGGCTCAGACAGTAAAGAATATGCCTACAAGAGACCTGGGTTTGATCCCTGGGTTGGGAAGATCCCCTGAAGAAATCCATGGACAGAGGAGCCTGGTGAGCTACAGTCCATAGGGTCACAAAGTATCAGACGAAACGAGTGACTTTCACTCACTCACTCACTCATCTTCCTAGTTTTTCATTTTGCTTTGATATGACAAGTTAATTTTTAGTTTTTACTTCATATGTATCAAAAGGAAGTAAAGAATTTGCCAGAAAATTTGGGATCTACTCTTATCTACAGGTGTTCCCTGCACTTGCACTAAAAGAAAGAGAGCTATGTACAGAAAGCTCAAGAGTAATGAAGAGTTGGTTGAACCCATTCATTTCCATTTTTTGTCCTTCAATAAGCATTTCCATGGTGCCTGCCCTTCGCTGGAGAGGTCATGAGCGTCAGCCGTAAAGGAGGCTAGACGTGTGGTCCACTTCCCTGACTGGAGAGAGGAGAGGTACTTCTGTGAATAAGTGGGGGAGAATGTGGTCCCAACAACACAGGCTTCTCCTGCCTGCCAGGCCTGGCTCGGGAGCGAAGGCTGCCAAGCTTGGGACAGCAGGTTAGAGCTTGGGAGGGTCAAGGAGGTTAGCTCATCTGGGCAGGTGGGTTTAGCTCATCACGCCAGAAGCAGGGGCAGGAAGTGACTCCACCTGTCAGGGGAGGACGGGCAGGTAACAGACACCAAGGAGGCTGTGGGCAAGGATGAGAGGTCAGGGTCATAGTCAGCCCTTCATATCCATAGTTCTGCATCTGCAGAATCAGCCAACCATGGATCAAAAATACTTGGGAAGAAAATTCCAGAAAGCTAAAAAAAAAAAACATCAAAACTTGAATTTTCTGGACGTAGGCAGCAGTGTTCTTGCCTGGAAAATCCCAGGGACAGGGGAGCCTGATGGGCTGCCGTCTGTGGGTTCGCACAGAGTAGGACATGACTGAAGCGACTCAGCAGCAGCAGCAGCAGCAGCAGCAGCAGGCAACTGTTTACATGGTATTTACATTGTATTTACAACTAGTTACTTTGTATGAGGTACTATAAGTAGATGTAGAGATAATTTAAAGTGCGCAAGAGGATGTGTGTAATATACAAATACTGTGCCGTTTTTTATAAGGGACTTGAATATTTATGGATTTGGGTTGGGAGGTGGCAGTGGGAGGGGCTCCTGGAACCAGTGTCATGGGTACCAAGGGATGTCCATCTGAGAATTCACCAAATGTCAGGCACGGTGCTGGGTGCTTCTCAAATATTCTTTCTGTTACAGCCTTCTTTTTTTAAATATTACAATCCATTTATTAGTTTTTTAAAAATTCAAATTACAAAGCACAAAAGACAGTTTTGTGTCTATTTTGACAATATCTTTGAGACTTTTCTCAGTTTGAGATGTTATGAGAAAGCAGGTCTCCGTACAGTTAGTGAGAACAGAAACTCTCTCTTAACATAGTTTGTTAAAGAAAACTGGAACACAGGCCAATTAACTCATTTTATTCCATGAAGATAGAATGAGAGATTATATAAGCTCTCACAACTGGAACAACCAAAAGAGAACTATAGATGATTCATTGTATCCAAACAGAAGACAATTTTCAGCACAGATTAGTTCCTCAGATTTGTTCATTCTGAAGGCCTTGTGGCAATTTATAGGGCAGACTACATTTCTATGAAAGGAATATGATGTATATAAATCCTGAACCCAGGGAAGTGTATGTAGAGAGTAATATCCTCTGTGGCCTAGTAGGTGTTCAGGGAGCAGGGCGGGGTAAACACCAAAGTCATCTCGTAATTTTTTTTTTTAATACTTTAGTCTATTTTACAATACTGTATTGGTTTTGCCATACATTTACATGCATCAGCCACAGGTGTACACGATCTCCCAGTGCCGAAGCCCCCTCCCAAAGCCTGGCAGTAAACAAGTGTTTGTAATATCAATAACACATACATTAAACATTAAATAATCAGAATTTTTCTAGATTTTATGCATATTGGCATATTACTCAAACACTGATGGTGTTAATGGGAAAAGAATTCCAATATTATGAGTAATGAATAATACCTAAGATTTCTCCAGATAAACTGCTGAGGCTCTCTTAAGTACAGAAGCAATTTGAGAAAAGCAATTTTTTTTTAATTGGAGTATAAATTGCTTTACAGTGTTGGGATAGTTTCTGCTATACAGCACATGTATACATATATCCACTTAGAGTCCTTCCCATCTAGGCCGCCACAGATCACTGAGTAGAGTGTCTTGTGCTACACAGGAAGTTCTTGTTAGTTATCTGTGTCATATACAGTAGTGTATACATGTCAATCCCAGGCTCCCAGTTTATCCCCTCTTTCCTCTTAGTTTCCATGCAATTGCTCACTGCATCTGTCCCTCTGCTTCTGTTTTGCAAATAGTTCATCTGTAACATTTTCTAGAGTCTACTGTATTATACAATGTTTGGTTTTCTCTTTCTGACTTGCTTCACCCTGTATAACAGTCTCTAGGTCCATTCATGTCTCTACAGATGGCATTCCATTCCTTTTATGGGCTGAGTAATATGCCACAGTATATGTGTACCACGTCTTCTTTTTCCATTCCTCTGCTGATGGACATTTAGGTTCCTTCCATGTCCTGGCTGTTATAGATAGTGATGCAGTGAATTTTGAGATTCATGCATCCTTTCAGATCATAGTTTTCTCTGAATTTATGCCCAGAACTGAGATTGCTGGTTTATATGGTACCTCTGTTTTTAGTTTTTTTAAGAAACCTCCATACTGTTCTCCATAGTAGCTGCACCAATTTACATTCAGAGCGTTCCCTTTTCTCCACACCCTCTCAAACATTATTATAGATTTTTTGATAATGGCCATTCCGACTGGTGTGAAGTGATACTTCATTGTAGTTTTCAATTTTGTTTTTCTAATAATTAATAATGTTGAGCATCTTTTCATGTGCTTCGTGGCCACCTGTATGTCTTCTTCAGAGAAATGTCTATTTAGCTCTCTCCCCCACAATTTTTTATGGGGTTGTTTGTTTGCTTGATATTGAGCTGAATCAGCTGCTTATATATTTTGGAGATTAAACCTTTGTCAATTGCTTCATTTGCAAATATTTCTCCCATTCTAATGACTGTCTTTTGGTTTTGCTTATAATATCCTTTGCTATGCCAAAGTTTTTGTTTAATTATATGCCATTTGTTTATTTTTGTTTTTATCTTCATTAGGAGGTAGACAAAAAAAGATCTTGCTATGCTTTATGTCAAAGAGCGTTCTGCCTGTGTTTTCCTCTAAGGGTTTTATAATGGCGAGCCTTACATTTAGGTCTTTAACCCATTTTGAGTTCATTTTTGTGTATGGTATTAGGAGTGTTCTAATTCCATTCTTTTACATGTAGCTGTCCAGTTTCCTGGCACCACTTATTGAAGAGGCGTCTTTTCTTCATTGTATAGTCTTTCTTCCTTTGTCATAGATCTGGTGACCATAGGTACATGGGTTTATCTCTGAGCTTTCTGTCCTATACCATTGAGCTATATTTCTGTTTTTATGCCAGTACCACACTGTCTTGATGATGGTAGCTTTCTAGTATAGTCTGAAGTCAGGGAGCCTGATTCCTCCAACTCCATTTTTCTTTGTCAAGATTCTTTTGGTTATTCAGAGTCTTTTGTGTTTTCATACAGAATGTAAAATTTTTAATTCTGTGAAAAATGCCACTGGTGACTTAGTAGGGATTGCATTGAATCTGTAGATTGCTTTGGGTAGTGTAGTCATTTTTCACAATGTTCATTCTTCCCATTTAAGAACATGGTATTTCTCTCCGTCTGTTTGTTTCATCTTTGATTTCATTCATCAGTCTCTTACAGTTTTCTGCATACAGGTCTTTTGCATCCTTACAGCCTTGATTCTGATTAGCACAGTTATGGAGGCAGCCAGGGAGAAGGTGGGGATTGGTAGTTTGTTAAAGCAAATTTAATAGCCATGTGATTTCAATTTAAAAAGAAAAATAAAACTGGACAAAAACCTTCACTGGTAATGAATCATGTAAGATAGTCCAGGACAGTGTGATGAGAGCCCTGGGCCCTGGGGAGGCAGTGCCCCGTATAAAGTGGCCCAGCGTGGCAAGGCCAGGCAAGAGGCAGCAGCCATTCTGAGCAGCGTGCAGCCAGGTTTGGGCCCTAGAGTGGGGCTCCTTCTCTGTCACTGGCCTCTTCTACTTGTTCATTTGAGCTTGAAACTTGAATAACTGGATGGAGATCAGGTAGCCTCTCTATCCTTGGAGCGGATCGATGGTCACTGATGTTGCCGGGTCCAAGTCACTGTGTCTGCGGAGGGCAGTTCGCCCACGGGTAGACTTCAGGTCAGATACTGTTGTGTGATACTGAATGCTGCACTGAGACCGCCCCCCCCCCATGTGGCCCTGTGTTTCAGGAATGAATTACCTGGAAGACCGGCGCTTGGTGCATAGGGACCTGGCAGCCAGGAACGTGCTGGTGAAGACGCCGCAGCACGTGAAGATCACAGACTTCGGGCTGGCCAAGCTGCTGGGTGCCGAGGAGAAGGAGTATCACGCAGAAGGAGGCAAGGTATGCACTCTCCTGAAGCAGACTGACCAACTCAGGGCCATTCTCAGGACCTTCTGGGTGAGGTCGCAGCGCCACCAGCACTGGGTCTAGCCAGGCTCCAGAGCTGCCTGGGGAGAAGCAGTTCCTGGGAAGGTGACTAGAGATGTTTCTGACACACCCAGAAGCCAAAGGCAGTAAATGTGAATTCAGCCTCATCTCTAGGGGACGGTTAGCCAAAGTTAGGTTTCCACCTCCTGCTCCAGGGTAAAGATCCTTCAAAAGAACATCTTGAAATGTCATAGCTGATTTGGCAGCAAGGAGAGTTTCCTGTGATTGTTCTAGGACCTCCCGAGGGGCGCTGGCCACGATGGACTTGGCTTCTTCCTCTAGACAGGCCTGGGGCGTCTCCAGGGTCTTTCCCAGCAGTGAGGGATGCAGGTATCCAGATACACCCTTCAGAACACTCTAGATCAGCTGTGCGTGTCTGTAGTTTCGCACTGGCTTGCATGGCTCCAAGCAGGTGGCCCTGCAAGCGCCCACAAACACAGGGCGCGACCAGGGTCCCCAGCTGCCAGCCCGTGCACCCAGCTCAGCAGAGGAGCCCGCAGACAGACCAGAGGCCCTCCTCAGGCCTGGGGTCTGAGAGACCCTGTCCTCTGCCAGACAGACCTCTCCTCCTGCTGGGAAGGAGCCTTGGGCCTGGGGGGCAGGGTGTGGGTGGCCTAGTTTTCTTACCTTTGTCATTTTCAATTTTTCCCTTTGTCATTTTGTTTTTCAATAGAAGGAAGCTAATAGTTGTCTTATTAGTTTTATCTCTCATCATTCCAAGGTCCCTATCAAATGGATGGCTTTGGAATCAATTTTACACCGAATTTATACCCATCAGAGGATGTCTGGAGCTATGGTGAGTCAGAGCCCTGAGGCTGGTGAATCAAGGCCGAGACTGTGCTGGCTTGCAGTGTTGCTGGCATTGTACACTCTGCCGTGTGAGACACTGACAGTCACGTTATCATTGTTGTCAGGCTGTTAACAATATGAAACATGAAAAAGGAAATTGAGCCTAACTACCATCCTAAGCATCACTGGAGGTAACAGTGAGCTCTTCAGGAGAGAGAGTAACAAGAAGGAAAGAATGTAAACCTGGGAAATACCCGCACCCCAAAGTCAAGCAGGTGTGACCTCTTGCTATGAATTTGAAGTGAACCAAAGGGCGATGCAGAGAAGGCAATGGCCCCCCACTCCAGTACTCTTGCCTGGAAAATCCCATGGGCGGAGGAGCCTGGTGGGCTACAGTCCATGGGGTCGCTAAGAGTCGGACAAGACTGAGCGACTTCACTTTCACTTTTCACGTTCATGCATTGGAGAAGGAAATGGCAGCCCACTCCAGTGTTCTTGCCTAGAGAATCCCAGGGATGGGGGAGCCTGGTGGGCTGCCATCTATGGGGTTGCACAGAGTTGGACATGACTGAAGTGACTTAGCAGCAAAGGGAGATGACAAATCAGGTCTCGTGTGGAAGTGTTTCCAGTAGAGAGTGTGGTTCTACAGCGGACTAACTCGGTGGCTGTGGTTCCGTGTACTAAATGGTTCTCTTTCTGCATCAGAGAGAATGGCTCGACAAAACGCACTCTGAGTGTGTGTCTTTGGGGAAATATGAGGACAGGGAAGTAGCTGCTGCTTCCAGCTCTCATGAAGGCCATCTCACCAGGACCTGCTTCTTTCTTCCTCCAAATCCCACGCGGCCTGTGCTCTGTCCTCTGCCCAGCTTCCCTCTCCTCAGACACACCTTTCATTCTCTCGTCTTGTTCTCTGTCAGAGGGGCTCCAGTATCAAAGCAATAGAGGGGAAGAACGTGAGTCTGAATGAACTCCGGGAGATGGTGATGGACAGGGAGGCCTGGAGTGCTGCGATTCATGGGGTTGCAAAGAGTCGGACTTGACTGAGCGACTGAACTGAACTGAACTGAACCCACCCATAGTACATGTATTTGAGGAGAGCAATATTAAAGGAGTTTCCAAGAGGAATGCTGTTATTATCACAAAAACAGAATCATTCAAGATATCTTCCACTTAGCATTTCTTTTACAACATTATTAACTTCCTAATATTCCAATTAAATTTTTAAGAATTTCATAGGGTTTTTTTCTATCTCTCCTGCTATTAAATTTTTAAAAATTTCATGGGTCTTTGTCTATCTCTCCTGCTATAATATAAGCTTTATGAAGACAGAAATCTTTGTGAATGAATATGTGAATTTTCATTTGTACCTGTGAGCTGAGCTGCTTACAACTGATGAACTAGATAAGGAAACAAAGCTGTTCTGATACCTTGTTATTTTCAGCTGTGTTCAAGAAGTGTCTGCTCCCCTGGAGGGACATGGAGAAATGCTGCTTTTCCTGTTTGTGGTTCTGCCCAGACCCATCATTGTCACAACACAGCCCAGTGTGGTGACACACACCCCCTTCCAGCGACACTACGCAGGGGCTCCGCCTGGGTCTTCTCTGGGTTTGTTTTGTAGTCATTCATCTATTCTCCAGACAGCTGGCAAAAATATTTTAAACTACATTAGACTTTTACTTCTCTGCTTAACCTCCTTCTTTGATTTTCCAAATATGTTCCAGATAAAACCTGAAACCCTGACTGTGGTCAAGAGTGGTATGGGCCCCTGCCTTTCCCAGCTGCCCAGCCGTGTTCTCCCCTTGCCCCATGTGCCCACTTGCAGACTGCAGGGCCACGTCTGCCCAGTAAATGGAAATTATCAAACTCAGTGACTGAATCGCTTTGAGTGATTATAACCAGCATCAGAAAGTCAGCGTCAGCACAGGGCTATGTTTTTCATCTCAGTGGAAATTGTCTTGTCAGTGATTACAATCTGCTGTTCTGGCAGTACATCAGAATTGTTACAATATGAACCTGAATTTTTAGTTTAAAAACATATCCTGTTACTCTACTCTCTAGACTCTAGTCAAGGCAAAACATTTTAGTCAGGAACCTGTATGTTCCACTTAGCAGTTGAAAAGAGAATTCATACCAACTTCCAACCCTACTCATACCCCGCAGCCAGGCACACACATGGCCCTCTTTCACCATTTGTCCGAAAACCTGAAAAGATTGCTTTCCTTTAGGAAGTCATTATGTGCGTGTATTAAATGCAGTGTTTAAACCTAGTTAGAATTAACTGACTATAGACCTGGACAAGAGATTTTCTTTTTTTGATCAAGTCCGTAATGACTCTGGTGGGAAAGACAGAAGGATTATTAATATCTTCTTGTTCCTGGATCACTGCTTTTCTTCATTGTTCAGCCTTGCATTCTGCTTGTTAATTCAGATCATTCCATTTTGGAATGGCCTTTAGAAAATCCACCATGCAGATCCATGGTGATATGCATTTAGAGGTCAAGTCTAAAGAAAAGGGGTCCTTAGACTAGATGGAGATTAGGAACCACCCCCCACACTGGGTTCCTGGGTCTGGCCCCTCCCTGTGTGGTCTGGGGACTC
The DNA here is from genome assembly GCA_006408675.1 of Madoqua kirkii. Lineage (NCBI taxonomy): Eukaryota > Metazoa > Chordata > Mammalia > Artiodactyla > Bovidae > Madoqua > Madoqua kirkii. Next base: position 15,258 of record SJYC01044093.1, on the reverse strand, counting down.
AAGACTCAGGCCCACTATGCTCATCACTAGAGACACCCAGGATGTTGTGCTGTCCAAATGGGGACATACTGGTCATCACATTTGTGTGTTTCTGGAGCAGAGAATTCCATCAAGGGAGGCATTTAGGTAGAAAGACCATCAGAGCTTCAGAACATTCTGAAAAAACACCAATTCTAATAGTACTCTTGCTTTAATTTTTTTAATCATGGTGATAGATTGATGTTGAAATTTAAAATATGGAGTTTTTATATTTATCAAAAGAAACACAGAGGTTTTTATCTCTAATTTTTTTATTCTTTAAAAACAATGTATAGTTAATTAAGTCTCTTGAGGCACATGTCTAACTGTGCTCAGACTGTTAAGCATCTGTCTGCAATGCAGGAGACCTGGGTTTGATCCCTGGGTTGGGAAGATCCCCTGGAGAAGGAAATGGCAGTCCACTCCAGGACTATTGCCTGGAAAATCCCATGGACAGAGGAGCCTGATAGGCTACAGTCCATGTGGTTGCAGAGTCGGACACGACTAAGTGACTTCACTTCACTTCAAGTCTCTTGGGGCACATGTCTGACTGTGTAACTCCAGTTCCATAGACCAGGCATGTCTCAGAGAGGTGGTGTCTTTTGCTTTTAATACTAAAGTTTGCTATTTATTAGCTACTTACTATTTGCCTGGCATTGTCTGAACTTTGAAGTTGTGTTATCTTGTTTGATCTCACAACCATCCTATGAGACAGACACTGAACTGAGCCCTCCAGCACCGAGCAAATTGCCCAAGGGCATAGAAACAGGGGTTTTTAAACATTGGAACAGTATGTCAACAATGATGACTAAAGACAAGATGCTGTGATTATTATTGCCTCATAAAGCAACCTCTTCTTCCTCTTAGGAGTCACTGTTTGGGAGTTGATGACCTTTGGATCCAAGCCTTATGATGGAATCCCTGCCAGTGAGATCTCGACTGTCTTGGAGAAAGGAGAGCGCCTCCCACAGCCACCCATCTGCACCATCGACGTCTACATGATCATGGTCAAGTGTGAGTGGCCAGCGGGACCTGTCACCGGACTGCCCTGAGCCACACCCCAGGTCTTAGACTCCCGAAGATACTGTATCACAGCCTATAGGCAGGCGTATCCGTCAGCCCCTTCTCAGGGCACTTTACCAGAAGCACTTACCTGCTGCGCTGAGCTCTGTGAGCTTACGTCACACTGAGCGTTGTGAGCTGATGTTTTCAAGCAAACAAGTAGATCAGAATCCCCCAGAAGCTGTTATACCGAACACTATTCTCTCTGAGTTGCTCAATGAAAAACCTGCCCCACATTTTGAAGCCTGTTACCAGAGACTGTTTTTAAATGCCTAACAGTGAGTAGCCACATGAGATTAGTAGAAACAACACTTCTGCTTTGACGTAGACCTTTCAGATAGTGGATTTATGTGAGGCCTTCTGCAGTGTAGCAGGTAAACACTGTAACCCAAGTAAGAGTGTATGGCTTGATTGTGACACTACTGCGCTGTCAGAATCCCAAGTTCAGTAGGCTCTGGGGGTAGTATTACATATATGATGAGAATTTACACAGAAAGTAGCCCAGGGAATGTGAGAGAGCCCAATCCATGTCAGTATTGGGCCTTCCTGAGCTTTAGACCACAGAGCGAATCAACTGTGACTTCCTTGCTTTAGGTTGAAGAAGCTGGTATCCAGAGAGGTCACATGATTTGTCTGAGGTCACATAGCAGCCTGGCCTAAAATAGCTTGACATCCTGCTGATAGAAAATAAATATGAACTCTCAGGGTCATGAGGATTTCCAGTCAACAGCTGTTCCTCCAGCATGTTTAATCTAGACCTGGATCATTGTGTCATCAGATGCAGTGGCACGGTCGACAGGAGCATCCTCCACACGAAGGCACTGAGCATCCTGTCACGTGCGTGTGTGACTGCTGAGTGTGACACAGTGAAATGCCAGGAAACGGCATCCCCAAGCCCCGAGGGTCTTAAGAAAGTTCCTAAATTTCCCTAAATCTAGTCAGCTTACTAGACTGCTGAGTGAATGTGGATGAGGCTGAATGTCAAGTGAGGACTTTACAGAGAGTTGAAACCCAAGGCTCCCTACAGCCAGGGCAGTTCACAGAAAGTGAAACCTGTCATACAGCTTCTGGGTCACTTAAGATGATGACAGTGTAATGACCCTTGGAAGGCGAGGCGCAGGAAATTAAAGCATGTTATTGCCATTCTGACTCAAATATGTGATGTCATCATGGTCTTTAAGCAGTATCAGTGCCTGCTTGCCAAGACTGAAAAACCTGTCACAAAGATTAGGCTTCATCCTCACTTATTTGTCTTAAAGAGTCCCCCCATAAATACTTTGAGGGATGCCATCTTTATCAGTTCTTTTAAGGTTCTAGCTGAACTGACTTCCCTCCTCCTTCCCCAGGCTGGATGATAGATGCAGATAGTCGCCCAAAGTTCCGTGAGTTGATCCTTGAGTTCTCCAAGATGGCCCGAGACCCACAGCGCTACCTTGTCATCCAGGTACAGTCCGCTCCCCCTCTGCTCCCCAGGAGGATCCTGCTAGTGAGGTCACACATCCCTGTAATACCGCGGCGACGCAGCTTCCTGCCTCCCAGGCTGCACCAGAAACCCTCAGGCATTAGCAAGCATAGGCCAAGGTGGACTAAGTCAGCTCACCATGGGGCCCCCAGCTGTGCGCCACTGTGTGAGCCCTGCACACTTGGCGCCCCCTCATCTTCATGGTCCCTTCAGCCAAAGCTTCATAGCTGTCTCTGGGGAACCAGGGCTTTGATGTGGGGCAAATCTGGCTTCAGATTCTTGACTCTCCACTTCAGGTTAATAAAACCAAGCTCATGGAACTGTTTTAAAGATTCGGTGAAATAATCAATGCAGAATGCATTGCAAAGCGCCTGAAGCAGTTCCAGGAATGTGTGTGTTTGGGGGGAGGGTCCCCGTTTGGGGGGAGGGTCCCCATACCCCCAGGCAAGCACTTCTCCAGCACCGGCTGGTGTCCTGCCATTCAGCTCAGTCTGCAATTCAGCTCAGTCTGAGGCCATACTCCTCCACGTCAGATTCCAGTCCCAAGTCCAGATGCCTCTGACCTACCAGCTAAAGACTGGAGGGTCTCTACTCCCCCTCTGCTTGGGTTCCATTTATTTGCTAGAGCAGCTCACAGAACTCAAGGAAACATTCTACTCGCTAGACCACTTGTTGATTATAAACAGATATAATGCAGGAGCAGTCAGATGGAAGAAACACAGAGGGGAGGTACAGGGGAAGGGCACGGTTTCCATGCTCTCTGGTGCACTGCTCTCCCCCAAATCTCCACGTGCTCAACACCGCAGAAAGACTCTGAATCTCATCCTTTTGGGTTTTTATGGAGACTTCATTACATAGGCATGATTAAATCATTGACCCCCAGTAGATTTGACCCCCAGGCTCTCTGCCCTTAGACTGAAAGTTCTAACCCTCACATGGGATTCTAATCATGTGGCTCTACTGGTCACCAGCCCCCACCTTTTGGTGCTCCCCAAACTCTCCTCATTAACATAAGAGACACTGAGGAAATTCCAAGGGTTTAGGAGCTCTGCAGTGCAGAAGACCTGGGTTCCATCTCTGGGTTGGGAAGATCCCCTGGAGAAGTGAACAACTACCCACTCCAGTATCCTTGCCTGGAGAATTTCATGGACAGAGGAGCCTACCAGGCTACAGTCCATGGGGTCACAAAGAGTCAAACATGATTGAGTGACATTCACTTTGAGGAGCTCTGTGCCAGGAGCAGGGACAAAGAACAGAAGTGCATTTTTTACTGCACAGAGCACAGCAGGCAGTGACTTCTGAGCTGTCTGCATTTCCTTTGAGGACTTTGGGACATCAGGGAATTTTCAGTGTTTCCATTTCAGGCAGGGGGTGGGGAATGGGGGAAGGAAGGAGGAACTGTATTTTGGAGAACTGGCAGGGGAAGGGGGTGGGTTATTAGAGCTAAACTGGCAAATATACAGGCACCTGCAGACCACAGACCACACCTTGACAGCAAGGGAGTGGGACAGCAGCTCCTGGCCTTTCTGATGGTCTCACAATCTCTGTGCCAGGGGGACGAGAGAATGCATTTGCCAAGCCCTACAGACTCCAACTTTTACCGTGCCCTGATGGATGAGGAGGACATGGAGGACGTCGTGGATGCTGATGAGTACCTCGTTCCCCAGCAGGGCTTCTTCCACAGCCCCGCCACCTCCCGGACACCCCTCCTCAGCTCCCTGGTACCAAAGTCACTCTTTCTTAAGCTCTGCCTCTTGGTTTGAACAGATTGAGTTTTAGAGAAAATAATACCCATCTTGTGGAACTTAACCAGATGGTGAAGCTAAAATCAGAATGAATCAATTCAGTATATCAGTTATTTTATTGCATTGCAACAACTGGATCATAATCTTTCTGGTCCATTAAGGAACAGAGTTAAATCAGAACTAAACCTAGTTTTCTTATGCTAATGCGTCAAGATGAAATCAAGCCCTTCTCCCTTCTCCCTGAGGCCCCTTCCTGCTCTCAGTGGAGATGGTTGAGTGTCCACCTGCATCATAAACATTGTGATTCTTTTTCAGAGTGCCTCCAGCAACACTCCCACTGTGACTTGCGTTGATAGAAATGGGGTAGGTATCAACATCTGCAAACCAGAATTAAATAACATCTTTGTACCCCAGCTCTATTAGACATAAGAAATACCCACCTCAACCTGAATAATTGTGATTTCCTTCCTGTATTGCTTCCTTCCTTGATCCCTACTCTGTGGCCAGCAATTATTTCTCAAAGTGCTATTGAAAATGTGATTCATGGACTAGCAGCATCATGCAGTTCCCGGACCTGGCAGTTTGTTAGAAATGCAGACTGTCAGGCTCTCACCCCAGACCTACTGACACAGCATCTGCTGGGAGGGGTCTGGCCATCTGTGAGCTCACCTTCCAGGCGATGCTGATGCTTGATGTGTGAAGCCCTGATTAGACCCACATTTACCAATGCAGAAGCCACTAGCCATGTGTGGCTGCTTAAATTTAAATTTTAATTAATTAAAGTTAAATAAAATTAAAATTCCATTTCTCACACATGTGGTAAGGAGCTACTGTATGGAAGAGCGTACGTTACAGGGCACATCTGTCATTGCCAAAAGCCCTGCTGGACAGCCCTGGTCCAGGCCATCCACTTGCCATGGTCTGGGCCAGGAGTGAGGTACCACCTGTGGGCAAAGTGGTTAGAAGTGCAGCATCTCTGGTCCTCTCCCGGATCTCCTGCATCAGAATCTGCATTTTAGCAAGCTCTCAAGTGACCTTTATCCCCGCTGAAGTGAGCAGCACTGGCTGGAGTTAACCGTGCCTCATCTCCTCCCAACAGAGCTACCCTCTCAAGGAAGACAGCTTCCTGCAGCGCTACAGCTCAGACCCCACTGGTGCCCTCACCGAGGACAGCATGGACGACGCTTTCCTCCCAGTACCTGGTGAGTACCGCGCGCTGGGGGGAGTTCTGTTCCATGCCTCAGGACCGGGGCCAGGTCAGCTGCTTCCTTCAAACTGATTCAGAGGAGGAGCCCATGGTGAGAGTGCAGACAAGATGAAGGGAGAAAAAGGGCAGTCAATAGACAACGACCAAGTGTGCACATGGGTCCAGGCATATCCAGGCTGTCTTTAAAAGGAGTCTGCAGATTTTCTAGAATTTGAAGCCAACAGTAAAGATTTACATGTGTGAGTGCTTGAGAGAGAGGGTGTGTGGTGTATGTGTGTGTGTGTGAGTGTCTGTGTGAGAGAGTGTGAGAAAGAGTGTGTATGTGAGTGTGTGAGAGTGTGTGTGAGGGAATGTGTGAGAGAGAGTGTGTGTGTGTGAGAGTGTGAGAGAGTGTGTGTGTGAGAGTGTGTTGAGAATGTGTGTGAGAGTGTGTGTGAGTGTGTGTATGAGTGTGAGAGTGTGTGTGAGAGTGTGTGAGAGTATGTGAGAGTGTGAGTGTGTGTGTGAGAGAGAGTGTGAGTGTGAGAGAGAGTGTGTGTGTGTGAGAGTATGTGAGAGAGAGTATGTGAAAGAGTGTGTGTGAGAAAAGAGTGTGTGAGAGTGTGTGTATGTGAGGGAGAGAAAGAGAGTGTGAGACAGTGTGTGTGAGAGAAGAGTGTGTGAGAGTGTGTGTGTGAGTGTGTGAGAGTATATGAGAGTGTGTGTGAGAAGAATGTGTGAGTGTGTCTGTAAGGGAGAGAGTGTGTGAGAGTGTGAGAGTATGTGTGTGTGTGTGTGAGGGAGAGTGTAGAGTGTGTATAAGAGTATGAGAGTATGAGAGAATGTGTGTGTGAATGTGTGTGAGAGTGTATGTGGGAGTGTGTAAGTGTGTGTATGAGAGTGTGAGAGTGTGTGAAAGTGTGTGAGAGAGTGTGTAAGAGTATGTGAGAGAGTGTGTGAGAGACTGTGTATGAGTGAGAGTAAGAGCGAGTGTGTGAGTGTGTGAGAGAGTATGTGAGAGTGTGAGTGTGTGAGAGAGTGTATGGGAGTGTGTGTGAGAGTGTGTGTGTGTATGAGGGTGTCTGTGAGTGAGAGTGTGAGAGTGTATGAGAGTGTGAGAGTATGTGAGAAAGTGTGTGTGAGAGTGTGTGTGTGAGTGTATGTGAGAGTGTGTGTGTGAGAGTGTGTGTATGAGAGTATCTGTGAGTGTGTGAGAGAGAGATAGTGTGTGTGTGTGTGTGTGAGTGTGTGTGTGAGTGTGTGTGTGAGAGTATGTGTGAGAGTATATGTGTGTGAGGAAGAGAGTGTGTGTGTGTGTGAGGGAGAGAGTGTGTGTGAGTGTTTTGAGAAAGTGTGTGTATGAGAGTGTGAGAGAGTGTGTGTGAGAGTGTGTATGAGAGTATGAGATAATGTGTGAGAGAGTGTGAGAGAGAGTTTGCGTGTGAGTGTGTGTGAGAGTGTATGTGTGTGTGTGAGAGAGTGTGTGTGTGTGAGAGTGGAGAGTGTGTGTGTGAGAGAGTGTGTATGTGAGAGACTGTGTGAGAGAATGTGTGTGTGTGAAAGAGTGAGAGTGTGTGTGTGTGAGAGAGTGTGTGTGAGGGAGCGTGTGAGAGAAAGAGTGCGTGAGTGTGTGAGAGATTGTGTGTGAGAGAGTATGTGAGAGTGTGTGAGAGGGTGTGCGAGTGTGTGTGAGTGTGTGAGAGTGTGTGTGAGAGAGCGAGAGTATGTATGAGTGTGTGAAAGAGGAAGAGTGTGTGTGAGTGTATGAGAGTGTGTGAGTGTGTGAGAGTATGTGTGAGAGAGTGTGTGTGAGAGTGTGTGAGAGAAACAGTGTGAGAGAGTGTGTGAGAGAGAGAGTGTGTGTGAGAGAGAGACTAGATCCCTGTTCTCTCTCCTGGCTCCATTTCTGGCCTGTGAAACTTGTATTTACTTAAACACACATCTCAAGGGAAGCAGTAGGAACAGCATGCGTGTCTCTCTGAGCAGTACGAAAGGAACACAATTCATTTTAGCAAGGGAGTCCTCTCCCCAGGCTTCCCTGCCTCTGTCATCCAGCGCCTCATTGAAGAATAGTCACAGGGTTCAGAAAGAGCTGTGAAATCCTGTTGGGGATGATGCTTTGCTGATTACACTTGATTTCTTTTCAATTTCAGAATATGTAAACCAATCTGTTCCCAAAAGACCTGCAGGCTCTGTCCAGAACCCTGTCTATCACAATCAGCCTCTATATCCAGCTCCTGGCAGAGACCCTCAGTACCAAAATTCACGCAGCAACGCCGTGGACAACCCTGAGTATCTCAACACCACCCATCCTGCCTGTATCAATGGTGTACTCGACGGCCCTGCCCTCTGGGCTCAGAAGGGCAGTCACCAAATTAGCCTAGACAACCCTGACTACCAGCAGGCTTTCTTTCCCAAGGAAACCAAGTCGAATGGCATCTTTAAGGGACCTGCAGCTGAAAATGCAGAATACCTCCGGGCAGCACCAGCAGGCAGTGACTCTACTGGGGCCTGACCGTGGAGGACAACATCAGCCATAAACTTCCAGTCCCTTCCGCCCCCAGGACCAAGCCATGGCAGCTGTTGAGTCCTGACCACCATGCCGACATTATCTCTTGGACCCACAGACTGCTTTGTCCATATTTGCCCTGATCAACCCACCTTTCAACCAAGAAGTGCCCCGACTCAGATGCACTTTGCAGAGTTGCAGGGACATTCCTTTGTGTTCAGACTGTGAGGCTTCCACAAAAGGCATCCAGGAAGAATGTTGTCCATTTGGGAAGAAGTTCACCTTTCAATGAGGTATATTTGAAAAATCCTAAATATGTTTAAGGAGTTTTATTGCTTAGGAACATCTGAGTTTTTTTCATTGACACTGATTTTACTTTTAATGAGCTTTTCTAATAAGGAGAAAGCTTGCTCATAGCACCTGTGGTACTGACTTGACCCAGGCCCAACTGTGACGGAGACGTACAGACCAGCCTTCCAGGTAACAGCCTTCCGGGTAACACGTGATTCCATTGGCTCTGCTTGGAGACTCCTCTGTTGCAAGACAGTTGAATAACCAGCCAGTCCTCTGAGTCCTCAGCAAGCCACAGTGATACTGTATCAGATCAAGGCAGGTACAAGACAGTAAGCCACTTTGAACTCTTCCTGAGCAAGGAAGAAACAGAGGGAGTAGAATTCTTCCTCAGACTTACTTTTATATGGATGTCTCCACGGTACTTTCTCTCCTTTGGGTGACCAGTGTTTGCTAATTATAAGTACTAGACTTGTTTATTTTCCATCCCACAGTTTTGAAACCCAGTATGCTTTCCCCGTACAGCCAAATGGTAACCGCGGTCAGCTTATGTGCGATTCATCGGCATTCAGACCATTGCCTTTAACTGAGATGGAATGACAGTGCAAAACAGGAACAAATCCCCCAAATTTGAGTCTTAGAGGAAATATATCAAGTCTTTGGAGGTCAGGGGACAGGAGTCTAAGACTGCATATGTGATGCTGCTCTTGAAACTCTTTTAGCTCCCCCAACACTCTCCCCGACACACACACAAAACAACTTGTTTAGGCTACTCCCAGAAGATAATTATTTTACTTCAAAGGTTTTTTACTCAAAGGGCACTTTGCTCCTCACTGGGAAGCTGCCCAGATCCCTCCTTGCCCTTGGTGAGTTGAAGGGTCCAGGCATGGGTAGCTGTGCAGGAGTGCCTCGGCACTATGGCGCCAGTCACAGGTGGAACAGAGCCGGCATTGTGTGTCATATGAGATTCAGGTAAATATGAAATTTGACTTTGAAGTTGATGATAATGCTTTCATAGCATCTCCAGGTATGTGGGAAGAAGAAAACAGTCCCCCCTTAAAATAGCTCCCTGTAATTGGAGGACCCACTACTTAGGACATAAGCTTCTTCTCATCTGTGTCCCCAAACCCTGAATGTTACATAGTTCTTTGTAGACAGTGTTGTAAACACTCTTAGTCAAGATCCATCTCAGCCAGCAAGAAGTGTTTCAGACAGTATTTTCAGCCCATGGTTTTATTCGGCTCCCCACTTCCCCCCCAACACACACACAATTTTCCTTTAGCTTTTAAGTTATTTACTGACTCAGGTGGATCAGGGCCCCACAGTTTTGTTATCAAAGTATTTAATTTTGTCTCAATAGAAATATAAACTATATTCAGTTCCATCATGTTCCACACTTTAACACCTTACCAGCCTGGCATAGGTATTAAAGATAAAAAATAAATAAATCGTAATACCTGATTCCACAAAATTTGCAGTTTAGCGATGAAAATTGACTAACAAATACTAACCTGAAAATGACATGACAGATGGCAGGCAAGACTTGTCAGCCCAGTGCGGTGACAGCACAGGGCACAGGGTGATGGGCGCCTGGTGTGGAGGGGCCGTGGAGTCGGGTCAGAGGACCCTAAGGCATCAGCCAGCGAGACCTGGAAAGTGCAGCGGAGGGGCCCAGGCCGTGAACGGGTCCTCCAGAGAAGCCGCCTGCAGCAGCTCCACGGGCTCCGCTGCCCCGCAAGCCTGGGGCTAGGCTGGGCACACTCCCCGAGTGCCCTTCCGGTCCAGCCTCACTGGGGGGTTACAGATGCTTCATGAAAAGATTAAACAGTGTCTCTAAGGATCTGAAACTTTATGTCCTTGTCAACAAACCACTCTCATTATTTATCCACCTCAGAATATAAGTGCTTTAGCCAGATATGTATCCAGCACTGAGAGACACCATGACCACATTCTGCTATCACTAGTTTGTCAGGAGATGGTTGAGGAGGGAGCACCACAACATCCTGGTCCAACTGTAGCAGTAAGAGCTTAGTATTTTTGTAATTTGAAATGTTTTGCTATAAGATAAAGTAGAGAGATTCAAGATTTTTTTTTTTTTGGTATTTCAATTTCCTGGCATAAAATCTTGCTAAATTTTCTTAAACATTGTATTTCCACCAGTTTTCTCACTGTGTCTGTCCAGGGACGTTCAGGGGGCCTGTAGACTCTTGAGTGCCTAAGAGAGCAGAGCCTGAATCCAGGCCCGGGGGCCCCGTGGACAGTCAGGAGAGGGGCTCTCATACCTCAGGGCTCTGAGGGGCCACTCAAAGCTTAACCCTCACCCTTTTGGTTTCTGCTCGTTGACACGAAGCCCTGAGGCCCCACAGAGAGCCTGTCTGCTGTTTTCCTCCCCAGCCAGTCCCTGGAGCATTTCCCCACAGCCCAGTCAAGCCAGGCCTTCAGAAACAGGTCAGGGAAAGTAAGAGTGAGAGGCTGTTGAGAACTGACCCTTGAACCTCATGAGTTTGAATGGTGTAGGTCCCCTTAGACATGGGTTTCTTCAATAGAGGACACCACAGGCCGCATGAGCACCAGTCAGCCGAATTCACGATTAAAGAACCAAAAGCTCTGGAGAGCCAACTGTGTATAGTTAAGGCGAGTCCACTGCTCAGAGGGTCGGGGCCCCAACGTGGGCTGTTTTAGAGTCAGCTGTCCAGTGGGCCATACATACATCTTACCACATAATCTTTAAGGAGTCCCTGTTGTCTCACACTATGAAAAATAGCTCTGTCACCTCAAGATAGAGATCAATCTTCCAAACTCTAAATTTGCGCAGAGTTCAGGTTGTCACTGATTTACAACTAGGAGCACAGTGGAGGGTGCAGATTACATTCCAGTTGATGGCAAGGCTTAGAGGTTTGTGGAAAGTTCTTGATTTTGCGCTTTAGACTTTCCCTGTCAAAACTGCAGACATGCATGAACCATGAAGTGCAGAGGCAGACAGCAGTGGTTCTAGGCTGACTGCCCTTGGGTGTCTCCTGGGTCCCAACCAAAAAGACAATTCGTCTCAGCTGCAGCCTGGGTTAGGCGCTTCTCAGAGCTCCCCTGGTGATTCCGATGGGCACCAAATTTGGGCAACAGCTATGTAAGGAAAATGTCCTTCAGGGAGACTCGGGCCTGGGCTGACAGCCTCCCACTCGTGGCACGCCGGGCGAGGCCTGGGGCTGCGCTCGCGCAGGACAGGCCGTCACGCTGTGGCGCCTCACCTGCACTGCCCACCAGGACTGCCTGCACGCTCAAAAGGAGCAGTTTAGTCATAATTGCAGCGGCTCCCCGTGTGGTTCTAATGGACAACCAGAGTGGGAACCCTCATCTCTCAGGTCACCTTCCCTTGGACTAGCCTGTGCATAGACACTGCGCCCCGATCAGGGCAGGATCAGGCTGTGTGTGTGGAAGCGGTTCCCGAGGCAGCGCCAGAATGACCGCCTTCCCTGGCGTGCCTGGAGCCTCAGCTGCTGCTGGCCGTTCCAAAGCCTCTGATTCCTTGTCACCAGCAGCTAACTCATGCCAAAAGTAGCAGATACCCCAGATCTGAGCCTTGAGAAAGCCCTAGACAGTTTCTTTTCTAAGAAGTTGGTTTAAAAAACCCATCTCCTGCTTCAAGGAATGAGCTGCTCACCTCAGTGATGGTTCTTGAAGTCGCCCTTAATGTCTGTTCTGCATTTATTACTTGGTGACAAACACATTATTTTTTTTCCCTTTGTTTTCCTTGCTGGGGCTATAAAACCTTATTGAATAGAGTCTCTTGCCTCTAGTCATATCAGCCATATCAGGGGCACACATTTTTGTGCTATAAAAGACACATTCCAACAATGATTTTTAAATGTAAGTCTATTTTTGTAACTTTTTAGAGCACTGAGCTTGGTAAGGTATATTTTTAGGAAAACTCATTTTTCTGCTAAAGGAAATAGTTTACAAAGACTGTAAGAAAATCAAAATTTGAAACTGAGATTGTTTAAACAATTGTAACATTTAACAGTTTTAATTGTTGTTTAAAAGGATTTACTGAAACGAGAAAAGTCTCTCTCGTAAAAAAGCACAATGTCATTTTCAGAACTGGGCTAGGTTGTTGTCCTGATGAAGAGGAGAATCATTTTTATATTTATAAAATGAGAAAAGGATATAATTACATTTCGTTTCTTTGTCTGAATCAGGTTCATTTGACTCTGGGGCAATTCAGTGGGAAAGAACCACCATCTATTACAACTAATAGACAACATCAGCTTCATGCTATACACCACTCATTTGCCGATGGGACTCTGTAAATGTAAGAAAAATAATACAGAGCTCTCTATTGGTTTATATATACCAGTCTGACTGATGTAGATTATTTCTGTGTTTACAATTGATATATATTTACAATATAAACTAGAAGTACCTGCAGAGCCCTGATGTTTAGCATGTTTGATGAACACCACCAGCAGTCTTCCAAACTAAGCATAGCCATCCTAGCGATGGGGTTTTTATCTCAGGCTGCACAGTGACATCATGGCAGTGGGGGAAGGGGAGCTTTTGAAAATCTTGAGGCCCAACAGTGCCTCAGATGCGTGAAACCCAGGATTTATACTTTGTAAAGCTCCTAAAATCATTCTGAGGTACAGCCAAAGCTGAGACCCACCAGCCTAGGGATTTGCCACAGGTGTGTGGACTTGCAGGTAGATTCTCCAAGTGTAGGTACGTCAGCATTGGAAGACCCCAGCATCCGTTGCTGCGGGTCAGGACCCTGAATGGATGGGGAGAGGGCCTAATCCATCGATGAAAAAGAAATGCAAAGCAGACCCCTTCTTCCACGTCCTCTGTCAAAGGCAGATGGATAGCAAGCATCCTTGCTACTCGTCAGCCAGTGGCTGCCCTGCCTCCAGCCGCTGCACAGCCACCACTGCCCAGGGAGAAAGGAGACGTGGACTCAGAGTTAGTCACAAAGGGAGACGGCAGGATACTGCATGAGTAGTTGGATGATGTTTACAAAACATAGCCAACGGGAGGATTCCAGCTAAATGCTTTATATATATGACTGTGAAGAAAGCTGAGCGCTGAAGAATTGATGCTTTCTAATGGTGGTGTTGGAGAAGACTCTTGAGAGTCCCTTGGACTGCAAGGAAATCCAACCAGTCCATTCTGAAGGAGATCAGCCCTGGATGTTCTTTGGAAGGAATGATGCTAAAGCTGAAACTCCAGTACTTTGGCCACCTCAGGCGAAGAGTTGACTCATTGGAAAAAAACTGTGATGCTGGGAGGGATTGGGGGCAGGAGGAGAAGGGGATAACAGAGGATGAGACGGCTGGATGGCATCACCGACTTAATGGACATGAATTTGGGTGAACTCCGGGAGTTGGTGATGGACAGGGAGGCCTGGCGTGCTGCGATTCATGGGGTTGCAAAGAGTCAGACATGACTGAGTGACTGAACTGAACTGAACTGATATATACATAGGATAAAAACTGAAGCAATAACTAGTATTATTTTCTCTTCCACAAGCACAGTATGCCCTCTGAGGTTACAAATTCCTGTCTGAATTGCCAGCAGAAGTACTAAGAAACCCTACTCTATCACCTGGTAGATAAAACTGTGCATTTTTAGGTGCATTTACTTATTTTTTCTTAAAGAAATCCTTTTGACTTACTTTGGCTACAAAGTAATCTTGCTGTATGATATGAAATTTTGGAAAGGAAGATGTACTGTGGATCTGATGACATATTAGAGGTGATGATGTAATCAAGTAGCCTCAGTCAGCAGTAATTTCATTTTTAAAACAAGCAAGCAATTAGCTTTATAGCCTCTAATATGTGGTACATTTTAACATTATAAAGTTTTTCTGTGATGAAATCAATATTTGTACAAATGGAAAGGAAGATTCTCTTTTGTATGGTTTACACTATTGATCAAAACATGTTGATTGTATATGGAGTATTAAAAAATTAGATGTATACTATTCATGTTCTTTACTCATAAGTATCTTATAAAAACATTGTATTCTTGTTAACAATGCAGTGTTGATAATAGTTATTAATCATATCTGACCTACTGTAGATTGTCCTTTTTTGACAACTTTTTAAAGTTAATTAATAAACTTTATTTTTAGAGCAGTTTTAGTTTCAAGGCTGCAAAATTGAGGAGAGATTATGGAGAGTTACCATGTGACCTCTGCCCCACAGGCTCCCCCTCTCCCATCCACACCGCAGGGCCCGAGGCACAGCAGTTAGTGGAGGCTCCTGAGCCTGAGCTGACCTCCCCAGCACCTTGTAATATAGGGTACACCTTCCCAGATTCCCTGCATAGTCTCTTCTCCTTCCAGAGCCAAGAGGGAGTTCCTTGATGATGATTCTATAGCAAGTTGTAGTTCTGCTCAGTCATAAACACTGGAAGTCTGAGGCATTAACAGACCACAGCCACGTGTTCAGGGCCTCAGGCCCAGCTGCTCCAACTCTTCCCCAGCAGTGCTCCCCCATGGGGAAGACCTGCCCCGTGCCCCGACTCTGGGCCTGTGGGGGAGCCCTTCTGAGCCCATATAGAAATGACTAGTGCTGAGGGAAGTTGTTGTGTTGCGATGAAATCCTTGAACAGCTAAGGGAATCAAGGGCATTCAAACTGCCCTTAAGAGTGGGTGCAGGAGAATGAGGCGCACAGGCGGGAGGCGCGTGCTGGTGGAGGATTGCCCCAGGAGGCCAGCACCTGGAGCCCGCCCTACCTCCCCAGGGCACCACCCCCCAAGGTCCTCCTGTGCCACAGTCTCCCTGATGCCCGGGGTGACCCCCATCACCAGAAAAACTGCGGCTTTGTTTAACATGGTTCATTCGGAAGACCATTATCACTTACAAACACAGGTTGAGGGGGCCTATTGTACACGTGGGAGAAGGACTTCAGGATAACTAGGTTCTGGGAGAATAAGCGGATCCAGGGACCTTTCTGTATCCCTGTGGGACACCCCCCACCAGACCTCCTCAGG
>SJYC01044091.1:0-61324 GCA_006408675.1 Madoqua kirkii | reverse complement strand
GGCTCCAAAATCACCTCAGATGGTGACTGCAGCCATGAAATTAAAAGACACTTACTCCTTGGAAGGAAAGTTATGACCAATCTAGAGCATATTCAAAAGCAGAGACATTACTTTGCCAACAAAGGTCCATCTACTCAAGGCTATGGTTTTTCCAGTGGTCATGTATGAATGTGAGAGTTGGACTCTGAAGAAAGCTGAGCACAGAAGAATTGATGCTTTTGAAGTATGGTGTTGGAGAAGACTCTTGAGAGTTCCTTGGACTGCAAGGAGATCCAACCAGTCCATTCTGAAGGAGATCAGCCCTGGGATTTCTTTGGAAGGAATGATGCTAAAGCTGAAACTCCATTACTTTGGCCACCTCATGTGAAGAGTTGACTCATTGGAAAAGACTGTGATGCTGGGAGGGATTGGGGGCAGGAGGAGAAGGGGATGACAGAGGATGAAATGGCTGGATGGCATCACTGACTCGACGGACAGTCTGAGTGAACTCCGGGACTTGGTAATGAACAGGAGGCCTGGCGTGCTGTGATTCATGGGGTCGCAAAGAGTTGGACACGACTGAGCAACTGAATTGAACTGAATGAAATACAAGAAATGGAATTATTTATTCCATTAATTCAAGGACAGTTTATATAAGATATTTCATTTATATTCATGAAGAAAATAATAGGGAAAATGTGAATATTAAGAGATTCACAAAGGATTTGGTAAAATTCAATCACACTGCTACTAAAATTTCTTGGTAACCTAAGAAAAGATGAAAATACCTTTAACTAGGTAAAAATATCTACCAAAAATTTTAAAAGAATAAGAAGCATTGGCCTTAATGATGAAACACCAACACAATACCAAATACCAAATAAAGAACAAGTGACTTTATCACTTCTGTTATTCAACACTCTTCTGAAATCCACTGTTTTGGAGACAAGGAAAAACTATTATTCATATACAATATATTTGCATCCATAGAATATAGTCAGCAAACCTTGTTCCATGCCCAAGAGTTAAATCTAGCCAGCAGGCTAGTTTGTAAATAAAGCTTTATTGGAACATGGTCACATTCATTGCCTAGGGCTGCTTTCACACTGCAGCTGCAGAGCCAATTAGGGGCAACAGAGCTCCTGCAAAGCCAAAAATATTTCCTATCTGTTCCTTCACAGAGAAAGTCTGCTGATCTCAAACAATGGAATGAAAGCAATTATTAACAAAATTAATAAAATAAGAAAATTCAACCCATAAGTAAATGTCATTAATCCTATATACCATCAATCATTATTTAAACAAAGTAATGGAAAATAATTTCATTTAAAATAGCAATTAAAACTACAAAATAACTGGATGTAAACTTAAACGTGCAAGAACAGTATGAAAACAGAAACTATAGAACTTTGTTGAGGCATAAAAGAAGACTTAAATTATATATTGTATTCATGGATATGAGTTCTTAATCATGTTAAAATATCAATTCTCTCCTAATTATAAGGCAAAGTCAATGTAGTTCACTTGAAAATTTCAGTGATTATTTTGGGAAGTAGGAATTTTGGAGCTTGGAATCTAAAAACGAAAATGCGTGACAGCAGCTAAGAACATTTGGAAAGCAACTGAGTAAGGATATCAATGATATAAAAATCCACTGCAGAAATCTAAAATAATTAAAGCTACCTAGGGCCAATGTAGCCACAGGAAACAATTAATGGAAAAAAATAGAATTTTGGAAACAGATGTGCACATGGGAATGTAGCATGTGATGGTGATGCCATTTCCAGACAGTGGAAGAATGAAAGTGTGTTTAGTCGCTCAGCCATGTCTGACTCTTTGCAGTATCATTGACTGTAGCCCACCAAGCTCCTCTGTCCATGGAATTCCCCAGGCAAGACTACAGGAGTGGGTTGCCATTTCCTTCCTGCCATTTTCTTCCCGACTCAGGGATTGAACCCAGGTCTCCCACACTGCAGGAAATTTCTTTGCCATCTGAGCCACCAGGGAAGAAGGCTCTCCAATGAATGATTTTGGAGAAAATGTTTACACCTTTGAAAATTAATTAGAGAGCTACTTCAAATTCCAGTTGGACTAAAGATCTAAACCTAAAAGAAATCAAAGCAACTGGGTAAAATGTATGTGAATACTCTTGAAGCTCAGGCAAGGTGATGCTGACACATAACATAATTCCAAAGACAGGGAGGAAAGGACTGTCATCACGTCTACCTAAGTTTTTCTTTTTAGTTTTTAAAGAAAAAAAATAACACATACAATTCATATAAGGAGAAAAAAACTTGAGGGGTAGCAGGGATTAATATTAGGGATTAAAATATGAAGCCCAACAGACTCATACAAATGTTAAACATGCTACTAAGACTTTGACAGTGTATAAATGAACAATTCATGATACAATTACTCACATTCACATGCTAGCAAGGTAATTTTCAAAATCCTTCAAACTAGTCTTCAATAGTATGTGAACCAAAAACTTCCAGATGTATAAACTGGATTTAGAAAAGGCAGAGAAACCAGAGATCAAATTACCAATATCTGTTGGATCATAGAAAAACAAGAGAATTCCAGAAAAACTTCTGCTTCATTGACTGTGCTAAAGCCTTTGACTGTGTGGATCACACCAAACTCTGGAAGATTCTTTAGGAGATGGAAATACCATATTAGCTTACCTGCCTCCTGAGAAACCTGTATGCAGGTCAAGAAGCAGCAGTTAGAACTGGACATGGAACAATGGACTGGTTCAACATCAGGACAGGAGTACAACAAAGTTATATATTGTCACCCTGCTTATTTAACATTTATGGAGTGTACATTATGCAAAATACTTGGCTGGATGAATTATAAGCTAGAATCAAGATTTCTGGTTAAAGCTACCTAGGGCCAATGTAGCCACAGGAAACAATTAATGGAAAAAAATAGAATTTTGGAAACAGATGTGCACATGGGAATGTAGCATGTGATGGTGATGCCATTTCCAGACAGTGGAAGAATGAAAGTGTGTTTAGTCGCTCAGCCATGTCTGACTCTTTGCAGTATCATTGACTGTAGCCCACCAAGCTCCTCTGTCCATGGAATTCCCCAGGCAAGACTACAGGAGTGGGTTGCCATTTCCTTCCTGCCATTTTCTTCCCGACTCAGGGATTGAACCCAGGTCTCCCACACTGCAGGAAGTTTCTTTGCCATCTGAGCCACCAGGGAAGAAGGCTCTCCAATGAATGATTTTAGAGAAAATGTTTACACCTTTGAAAATTAATTAGAGAGCTACTTCAAATTCCAGTTGGACTAAAGATCTAAACCTAAAAGAAATCAAAGCAACTGGGTAAAATGTATGTGAATACTCTTGAAGCTCAGGCAAGGTGATGCTGACACATAACATAATTCCAAAGACAGGGAGGAAAGGACTGTCATCACGTCTACCTAAGTTTTTCTTTTTAGTTTTTAAAGAAAAAAAATAACACATACAATTCATATAAGGAGAAAAAAACTTGAGGGGTAGCAGGGATTAATATTAGGGATTAAAATATGAAGCCCAACAGACTCATACAAATGTTAAACATGCTACTAAGACTTTGACAGTGTATAAATGAACAATTCATGATACAATTACTCACATTCACATGCTAGCAAGGTAATTTTCAAAATCCTTCAAACTAGTCTTCAATAGTATGTGAACCAAAAACTTCCAGATGTATAAACTGGATTTAGAAAAGGCAGAGAAACCAGAGATCAAATTACCAATATCTGTTGGATCATAGAAAAACAAGAGAATTCCAGAAAAACTTCTGCTTCATTGACTGTGCTAAAGCCTTTGACTGTGTGGATCACACCAAACTCTGGAAGATTCTTTAGGAGATGGAAATACCATATTAGCTTACCTGCCTCCTGAGAAACCTGTATGCAGGTCAAGAAGCAGCAGTTAGAACTGGACATGGAACAATGGACTGGTTCAACATCAGGACAGGAGTACAACAAAGTTATATATTGTCACCCTGCTTATTTAACATTTATGGAGTGTACATTATGCAAAATACTTGGCTGGATGAATTATAAGCTAGAATCAAGATTTCTGGGAGAAATATCAACAACCTCAGATGTGCAGATAATACCACCCAATGGCAGAAAGTGAAGAGGAACTAAAGAGCTTTATAAGGAGGTAAAAAAGGAGAGTGAAAAAGCTGGCTTAAAACTTAACATTGAAAAAAACTAAGATCTTGGCATTTAGTCCCAACACTTCATGGCAAATAGGGCAAAACTGAAAACAGTGGCAGATTTTATTTTCTAGGACTCCAAAATGATTGGGGGCAATGACTGCAGCCGTGAAATTAAAAGATGCTTGTTCCTTGAAAGAAAAGCTGTGACAAACTTAGACAGCATATTAAAGAGCAGAGACATCACTTTGCCAGCAGAAGTCATACAGTCAAAACCATGGTTTTTCCAGTAGTTGTGTACGGATGTGAGAGTTGAACCTTAAAGAAGGCTGAGCACCGCACCAAAGAATTGATGCTTTCAAACTGTGGTGCTGAAGAAGACTTCTTGAGAGTCCCTTGAGCAGCAAGGAGATCAAACCAGTCAATCCTAAAGAAAATCATCCCTGAATATTCATTGGAAGGACGGATGGTAAAGTTGAAGCTCCAAAACTTTGGCCACCTGATGCAAAGAACTGACTCACTGGAAAAGACCTGGATGCTGGGAAAGATTGAAGGCAGGAGGAGAAGCGGGCAACAGAGGAAGAGATAACGGCATGGCATCACCAACTCAATAGACATGAGTCTGAGCAAACTCTGGGAAATGGTGAAGGACAGGGAGACTTGGCATGCTGCAGTCCATGGGGGTCACAAAACCAGACAAGACTTAGAGACTGAGCAAAATGGGGAAGCTACAAATGACTAATAACACGGAAATATATGCTTGGCCTCACTAATAGTCAAGAAAATGCCAATTAAAATGAAATGAACCCTTTTCTTCACACATGGTGATAGAAATATAAAGTATCATAAACTTTTTGGAGGTCAGTAAAACCGCAGGAGACAATGAAGTGCAGGGATGCCTGGCATGCTGCAGTCCATCACATCGCAAAAAGTCAGCACGACAGAGTGACTGTACAAAACAACAACGTTTAAATGTGGGTCTTCCCTGGTGGTCCAGTGGTTGAGAGTCTGCCAGCAATGCAGGGGACATGGATCCCTACTCTGGGAAGATCCCACGTGTCACGGAGCAACACACTCTGTGCCCCACGATGCTGAGCTTGCACGGTAGAGTCCCAGCTCTGCAGCAAGAGAGGCCACCGCAGGGGAAACCCGAGCCCTAGAGCTAGAGAGCAGCTCCCTTTCCTCGCAAATCGAAAGTCCACAAGCCGCATGAAGACCCACCACAGCCAAAAATATTCAATAAATCAGTTAAATAAATCTTCAAAAAAGTTTAAATGTGCATATCCTTTGATAGGGTAATTTCATATTTGTAGAAATAAACTCCCACTCCAGCATTCTTGCCTGGAAAATTCCATGAATTGAGGAGCCTGGCACGCCAGATAGTCTATGGGGTCGCAAAGAGTCAAACACGACTTAGAAACTAAACATGCATGCGAAATACTGTTACTGACCAAACCTCTCCCCACCCCGAATTCATGCTGAATACCTCATGCTGGTGTCTGAAGGCTGGGCCTTTGCCGGTAGTTAGGGTTAAGTGAAGTCAGGAGGTTAAGACCTCGTATTGGGATTAGTGTCCCTGTAAGAGGAGAGGGCCCAGAGCTCACATGCTCTCTGCCACATGAGGACACAGTGAGAAGGCAGCTGTCCGCAAGCCAGGAAGAGTTCCCACCAGAACTTGATTACTCTGCCACCCTGATTCCACACTCCCAGCCCCCAGAGCTGTGAGAAGCGGTGTCTGCTGGTTAAGCCCCCAGTCTGTGGTATTTTGTTTTGCCAGTTGGAGGTAAGACAAATATTCAAACAATTATACAAATATACAAATTATACAAATATATGAATAAAAATGTTCACCAGAACATTCTTTGTAATAAAGAAATTTTTAATTTTAATATCTATCAAAAGAAATTATCAAATAAATCATGCAGCATTCATGGGATTCTGAGCAGTTGTGAGAGAGAATAGGAGAAATGCACATGAATATGGAGCTATATCCTCGTGATACAGTTCTAAATGAATAAAGCAAATTGCTAAATAGCATTTTTGTCATTTTTAAAAGCTTATATTTCTACATACACCTACCTTTGAGTGCGTGCGTGTGTAGGGGTGTGTGCACACAGTCTGGGAGCCATCTGGGAATAGTAATGTCAGCCCATTCATGCTGGAGAACTGTGAATAGGGAGCAATGTGTGAAATGATAAAGTGGCAAGGAATGACTTTATGTTCTACTTTCTATCCTTCTGTGTTGCTTGGCTTTCCATAATGAATATATATTGTTTTGGCAGTTGTTTTGGGACAAAATTTAATGTTTGTCAGTTCATTCCCTCCACTCACAACAAAACATTCAGCGGTTTTTCGTTTTGCTTGCTTTTCTTCCTCTCTTCCCCCCAGAACAAATCCTTGCCGCACGGTCTCCGGGGAGCTGGGCATGCAAACAGAAAGCAGTGTTGGGGCTTCAGGCCGCCAGAGGATGTGGCTGGCGGGGAGTCGAGCTGAGCACACAGGTTCCCGGCTCACCAAGGATGGGACGACATAGCCCCTCCACAGCCAGGGAGTCTTAGTCAGCTTAAGACGTCGTAAAATCACACCGCAGACCAAGTGGTTTAACCAACATACATTTATTTCTCACAGTTCTGGAGGCTGAGAAATCCAAAGTCAAAGTGAAGGTAGATTCTGGTTCTGAAGCCTCTTCCTGACCTTGCAGAGAGCAGACTCTTCACTGCTTAGCCACATGGCAGAGACAGAGGCAGAGGGCAAGCCCCCTGGCACCTCTCCCTGTAAGGGCACTAGCACATCAGGGGGCCCCACTCTGCGCCTCTTACATCGTCTCTGTTTTGAAGACATCTGTTTTGTCTGATACGTGTATTGCTACTCCAGCTTTCTTATAAGTTCCGTTTGCTTGGAATACCTTGTTCCTATACTCTTACTTTCAGTCTTTAGTGTCCCTAGGTCTGAGGTGGGTCTCTTGTAAACCACATATAGACCGGTCTTGGTTTTTTATCAGCCCGGCTAGTCTATGTCTTTTGGTCAGTGCATTTAATGCATTTACATTTAAGGTAATTATCCATCTGTATGATCCTATTACCATTGTGTTAGTTGTTTTGGGTTTATTTTTTTTGTAGATCTTCTCCTTCCCTTGTGTTTCCTGCCTAGAGAAATCCCTTTAGCATTTGTTGTAAAACTGGTTTCAGTTTAGTTCAGTTCAGCCACTCAGTTGTGTCTGACTCTTCGCGACCCCATAAATCACAGAATGCCAGGCCTCCCTGTCCATCACCAGCTCCTGGAGTTCACTCAGACTCACGTCCATCGAGTCAGTGATGCCATCCAGCCATCTCATCCTCAGTCGTCCCCTTTTCCTCCTGCCCCCAATCCCTGCCAGCATCACAGTCTTTTCCAATGAGTCAACTCTTCACATGAGGTGGACAAAGTACTGGAGTTTCAGCTTTAGCATCATTCCTTCCAAAGAAATCCCAGGGCTGATCTCCTTCAGAATGGACTGGTTGGATCTCCTTGCAGTCCAAGGGACTCTCAAGAGTCTTCTCCAACACCACAGTTCAAAAGCATCAATTTTTCAGCGTTCAGCTTTCTTCAGAGTCCAACTCTTACATCCATACATGACCACTGGAAAAACCATAGCCTTGAGTAGATGGACCTTTGTTGGCAAACTAATGTCTCTGCTTTTGAATATGCTATCTAGATTGGTCATAACTTTCCTTCCAAGGAGTAAGTGTCTTTTAATTTCATGGCTGCAGTCACCATCTGAGGTGATTTTGGAGCCCCCCAAAATAAAGTCTGACACTGTTTCCACTGTTTCCCCATCTATTTCCCATGAAGTGATGGGACCAGATGCCATGATCTTCATTTTCTGAATGTTGAATTTTAAGCCAATTTTTTCACTCTCCTCTTTCACTTTCATCAAGAGGCTTTTTAGTTCCTCTTTACTTTCTGCCATTGGGGTGGTGTCATCTGCATATCTGAGGCTATTGATATTTCTCCTGGTAATCTTGATTCCACCTTGTGCTTCTTCCACCCAGCATTTCTCATGATGTACTCTGCAAAAAGTTAAATAAGCAGGGTGACAATATACAGCCTTGACATACTCCTTTTCCTATTCGGAACCAGTCTGTTGTTTCATGTTCAGTTCTAACTGTTGCTTCCTGACCCGCATATAGGTTTCTCAAGAGGCAGGTCAGGTGGTCTGGTATTCCCATCTCTTTCAGAATTTTCCACAGTTTATTGTGATCCACACAGTCAAAGGCTTTGGCATAGTCAATAAAGCAGAAATAGATGTTTTTCTGGAACTCTCTTGCCTTTTCGATGATCCAACAGATGTTCACAATTTGATCTCTGGTTCCTCTGCCTTTTCTAAAACCAGCTTGAACATCTGGAAGTTCATGGTTCACGTATTGCTGAAGCCTTGCTTGGAGAATTTTGAGCATTACTTTACTAGCATGTGAGATGAGTGCAACTGTGCAGTAGTTTGAGCATTCTTTGGCCTTGCCTTTCTTTGGGATTGGAATGAAAACTGACCTTTTCCAGTCCTGTGGCCACTGCTGAGTTGTCCAAATTTGTTGCCATATTGAGTGCAACACTTTCACAGCATCATCTTTTAGGACTTGAAACAGCTCAACTGGAATTCCATCACCTCCACTAGCTTTTTTCATAGTGATGCTTTCTAAGGACCACTTGACTTCACATTCCAGGATGTGGAGTAGCTCCTCCCAGCCGCTGCCCCTGATCTTGGACATGGGGTAGCTCCTCTTGGCCGCGCTATGTGCTCCGGTCGTAGCCGCCTGCACTGTGTGCGCTGCTCGCAGCTGGTTTAGTGGTGCTGAATTCTCTTAAGTCTTGCTTCTCTGTAAAGCTTTTAATTTCTTCATCAAACCTGATCCAGAGTCTCACTGGGTAGAGTATTCTTGGTTGTAGGTTGTTCCCTTTCATCACTTGAAATATATTGTGCCATTCCCTTCTGCTTTGTGGAGCTTCTGTTGAGAAATCAGCTGATAACCTTATAGCATTTCCCTTGTGTGTTATTTCTTTTTCCCTTGTTGCTTTTAATATTTTATCTCTGTCCTTAATTTTTGTCAGTTTGATCCTATGTGTCGCGGTGCATTCCATCATGGGGCCCCACTCTCATGACCTCACCTAGTCACCTCCCAGAGGTCATATCTTCAAACACTACCATAACTGGAAGTCAGGGTTTCAACATATGGACCTGGGGACAAAAATATTCAGTCTATAACAAAAGTCTTTCTTCATTTTAGAACGCAAGAGCCCAGAGGAGGATAGAGGACTTTAGTGAGAGATACCTTTTAGTTTAAGTAATATACAAGTATGCCTTCAAATTTCTGGGTTTATTTTCTCTTTTTTAAGTAGGATACTAATCCAAGTATTCAAGCCTTGGCTACTATAGGTCAAAGTTTAGATTTTTAATGATTAAGAAACAATATTTGTAAGTTTACTGGCTTCAGAAACCAGCAGCAGAAAGATCTGGGATGTTTTTTTTTTAAGTGAGGTGGGACAGGAGGATGTTAAGAAGAGTTTCCTTAAATATATTCACTTCAAGGAGCGCATCCCAAAGACAGTCTCAACCCAGTTCCACAAGAGGATTCAGCCTTAATGTGGGAATCCACTGTATGTGGATTAAAGAGATGGGAATACCAGACCACCTTACCTGTCTCCTGACCTGTATGCAGGTCAAGAAGCAACAGTTAGAACTGGACATGGAAAAACAGGCTGGTTCAAAATTGAGAAAGGAGTATGTCAAGGCAGTATATTGTCACCCTGCTTATCTAACTGATATACAGAGTACATCATGTGAAATGCCAGGCTGCAAGAATCTCAAGCTGGAATCAAGATTGCCAAAAGAAATATCAATAACCTCAGATAAGCATATGGTACCACTCTAATAGCAGAAAGTAAAGACAAATGAAAAAGCCTCTTGATGAAAGTGAAAGAGGAGAGTGAAAAAGTTGGCTTAAAAACTCAACATTTAACAAGCTAAGATCATGGCATTTAGTCTCAACACTTCAAAGCAAATAGATAGGGAAAAAGTGGAAACAGTGACAGATTTTCTCTTCTTGGGCTCCAAAATTACTGTGGATTGTAACTGCAGCCATGAAATTAAAAGACACTTGCTCCTTGGAAGAAAAGCAACGACAAATCTAGACAGCATATTAAAAAGCAGAGACATTACTTTGCCAACAAAGATCCGTGTAGTCAAAGCTATGGTATTTCCAACAACCATGTATGGATGTGAGAGCAGTCAAGTCAAGATGGCAGAGTAGAAGGACCTGTGCTCATCTTCTCTGAGAACACTAAAATCTCAACTAGCTGCTGAGCAACAATCAACAAGAGGATGTTGGAACCCACTAAAAAAAGATATCCCAGGTCCAAGGACAAAGAAGAGGCTGCAACAAGATGGTAGGAGAGCCTCAATTATGTTAAAACCAAACCCCATACCTGCCAGAGATTCTAGGAAGGCATAACCAAAATCTCGTATGCTCCAGGATCCAGGGGAAAGGGGCAGTGACCCCACAAGAGACTGAGCCAGACGGATGTGAATGTTGGAACATAAAGAAGGCCAAATGCCGAAGAACTGAGGCTTTCAAAATTGCGGTGCTGAAAAAGATATTTGAGAGTCCCCTGACTGCAAGAAGGTCAAACCAATCAACCCTAAGTATTAATTGGAAGGGCTTATGCTCAAGCTGAAGCTCCGATACTCTGGCCACCTGGTGCAAAGAGCCTACTCATTGGAGAAGACTCTGATGCTGGGAAAGACGGAGGGCAGGAGGAGAAGGGGCGACAGAGGATGTGATGGTTGGATGGCATCATCGACTCAATGGTCATGATTCAGAGCAAACTCTGGGAGATAGTGTGGGACAGGGAAACCTGGAGCCTTAGTCCAAGGGGTAGCAAAGAGTCAGACGCTACTTAGCAACCAAGCAACAGCAGCTGCATGTACCTAAGAACCTTCCCCTGCCTGTCCAGCATTGTGCCATACTTGGGAGAATCAAGACAGTAATCGCTTAGATTACTTCTTGTAGGGCTTAATTCTCTCTAGGTATCAAAAGGCACGCTGACCTCTAAGAGTAAAGAAGGATTTCAAGCTGCAGCCATCACACTAACAGAAGGAATATACTCAGTAATGAAGTGCTAATTAATGCTTAAAACAATGAAAGAATTAACTAAAGAAACAATCATAACTGATAGCAAATACTGATTGTTAAGATAGATCAGACACTGTGCTAACTGCATATCTACACTATAAGAGAAAAATGATTTTCCCATTTTACAGATGAAAAAACATTTAAAATGCAGTGTTATCTTACCATTCTGGACATAGGGAAATTCATGTCAACCTTTATGGGAACAGAGCCCATAGAGCTTGGGTATTCTCTGGGGGTCAGCTGCAATTGCCTGGGCTGCAGATGCAAAGTCAAAGCAGGCAACCACGGGATAGAGTCCTTCTGGGCCCCCAGAGAATGGCAGGCCAATAGAGTGTCTATCAGCAATGAAGGACACTGGCTTACTGCAGCAAACACCTACAAACTCACTCTGTGCCAAGAGAAGTGTCAGGCACTGTGAAGAAGGCTGGTGTTCTGCAGCAAGTAGACACGCACACGCGCACACACACACACACACGCGCGCGCGCGCGCGCGTGCACATGTGAAAGCTGCCCAGAAGTCACAAAGGGGGACGCTTCCCCCTCCACTGCCAGAGGACATTCTGACAACAGAAAGGGTTACAGCCAAGCTGAAACCACACAGCCTGATAAAACAGCCAACATAGAGGCTAAGATGATATATTCTTTAATCTGCTTTTGTCCAGACTGTAACATGGGAGATACAGAAGCAGAGCAACCTTTGAACAAAATAAAGAGAATCCCCTGGTGGTCCAAGGGTTAGGGCTTCCCTGCAGCTCAGTTGGTATCCACCTGCAAAGCAGGAGACCTGGGTTTATCCCTGGGTCAGGAAGATCCCCTGGAGAAAGAAATGGCAACCCGCTCCAGTACTCTCGCCTGGAGAATTCCATGGACAGAGGAGCCTAGTGGGCAGCAGTCCATGGGATCTCAAAGAGGCAGACACGACTGTAACTAACTCACTTTTCACTTTTCAGGGGTTAAGACTCTATGCTTCCCCTGCAGTGTGCACAGCTTCCATCCCTGGCTGGGGAACTAAGCTCCTGCATGCTGTGCAGTGTAAGGATCATCTTAAAGAAAAGAGAAGTGCCTTTTAAATAAATCCTACATTAGCAGGGTCAAAACTGTTTAGATCTTACCACCGGGAAGACTTCATTCATTCATTCCTTTTCTTGACAAACATCTCTGAGACCCGCCAAGGGCCAAGAACTGTTCTGGACACTGGGGATGTGATGGTAGAAAAGCTGACAAGGCCCTGCTCTCCACCAGAGCCTCAGCTCGTTTCTTATGGTCAGCTGCACATTGCCTGGGCTGCAGATGCAAAGTCAAAGCAGGCAACCACGGGATAGAGTCCTTCTGGGCCCCCAGAGAATGGCAGGCCAATAGAGTGTCTATCAGCAATGAAGGACACTGGCTTACTGCAGCAAACACCTACAAACTCACTCTGTGCCAAGAGAAGTGTCAGGCACTGTGAAGAAGGCTGGTGTTCTGCAGCAAGTAGACACGCACACGCGCACACACACACACACACGCGCGCGCGCGCGCGCGTGCACATGTGAAAGCTGCCCAGAAGTCACAAAGGGGGACGCTTCCCCCTCCACTGCCAGAGGACATTCTGACAACAGAAAGGGTTACAGCCAAGCTGAAACCACACAGCCTGATAAAACAGCCAACATAGAGGCTAAGATGATATATTCTTTAATCTGCTTTTGTCCAGACTGTAACATGGGAGATACAGAAGCAGAGCAACCTTTGAACAAAATAAAGAGAATCCCCTGGTGGTCCAAGGGTTAGGGCTTCCCTGCAGCTCAGTTGGTAAAGAATCCACCTGCAAAGCAGGAGACCTGGGTTTATCCCTGGGTCAGGAAGATCCCCTGGAGAAAGAAATGGCAACCCGCTCCAGTACTCTCGCCTGGAGAATTCCATGGACAGAGGAGCCTAGTGGGCAGCAGTCCATGGGATCTCAAAGAGGCAGACACGACTGTAACTAACTCACTTTTCACTTTTCAGGGGTTAAGACTCTATGCTTCCCCTGCAGTGTGCACAGCTTCCATCCCTGGCTGGGGAACTAAGCTCCTGCATGCTGTGCAGTGTAAGGATCATCTTAAAGAAAAGAGAAGTGCCTTTTAAATAAATCCTACATTAGCAGGGTCAAAACTGTTTAGATCTTACCACCGGGAAGACTTCATTCATTCATTCCTTTTCTTGACAAACATCTCTGAGACCCGCCAAGGGCCAAGAACTGTTCTGGACACTGGGGATGTGATGGTAGAAAAGCTGACAAGGCCCTGCTCTCCACCAGAGCCTCAGCTCGTTTCTTACATCCCCCCTTTTCCTGAGATGACATGCTGCTGCTGCTGCTGCTGCTGCTGCTGCTGCTGCTGCTAAGTCGCTTCAGTCGTGTCTGACTCTGTGTGACCCCATAGACGGCAGCCCACCAGGCTCCCCCGTCCCTGGGATTCTCCAGGCAAGAACACTGGAGTGGGTTGCCATTTCCTTCTCCAATGCGTGAAAGTGAAAAGTGAAAGCGAAGTTGCTCAGTCGTGTCCGACTCTTCATGACCCCATGGACTGCAGCCCACCAGGCTCCTCCGTCCATGGAGTTTTCCAGGCAAGAGTACTGGAGTGGGGGACCTGAGACAACATAGATGATTTTGAAGTTTCTAATTCTGAAGGCACCAAGGAGTTCCCAGAACAAGCACAGTGGGTTCCCCAGGTAACTCCTTTTTCTCCTTTTCCCTATTTACTTATTTCTAGGACCTCCAACACTTTCTCACTGAGTTTTCCTAAGCAGCTCTGCCCTCCTTCCTAGACCTGGTACTAACACTGCCCAGATATGTCCTCTGTTACCATCACAGAGGAGATGGCTAGGACTCTCTGCTTTCACCAGCAAAACCACCCACCAGCTCATCTCCCTAGCGCCAAAGACAGGTTTCTCCAGTACACCCACTAAACCACCAGTGCCAAGCAGATCTATCTAGCACCCAGATCTGACCACATACCTCAGCATCTTGACTCTGTCCGTCCAAATTCCTCAGTGTGACATTCATTCCTTGTGACCCAACCCAGCTGTCCACCCTCCTAGCCCGTAACCAGCCCATCGCTGCCTAGTCCAGCGATGCTGCACCTCACACCTTCCCCAGCAGATGCAGCTGTCACTCACCCGACAACACCCCGCCCTGTGCCACCTCCTCCAGGAAGCCACGTCTGACCCTTACCTCATACTGAGAATTCTGTTGTGTGGAATATTCCCCACACTAGACAAAATTCCTTGGAGTCAAATATTGTGTCATACTATTATTCTCTGGTGCCTAGAGCAGTAACGGACACTTAGTAAGTGCTCGATAAAGATGTTGAACCAAACTAACATGATCCCCGCCTTCTTCTATACTTAGTAACCAATCCTTCACTTAGATCCAGAAATAGTCCCACAGTGATTTTCTCCTTGTTCTATAAGATTAATTTCTCAGTGACCAAAGGCATAGTTAGCAGAATGGGATGACCAGCAAGCTCCAGCTGAAATCTCTGGCCTCGAGCTGTCCTATATCTTGTCTCGCCTTTATGACCTGTATCAAACACAGCATCCATCCCCACCACCCACCCTCAGCTCCACATCACTGTGACCCCTGCATCACCACACTCCTGTTCTTCCTTAGACCTTGAAATCCTTGGAGACAGTCTTTGATACTACACTTATGTAATATCAATTCATCCCACTTTATAAAAAACTAAGATATTATCATGTAATCCATTTTGTGTGTGTGTGAGGAGAGAGAAATCCCGAAAACATTTTCCTCAGGGAAAATAGCAAGCTATAAAATTATAAAAAGAGGCTTCTCTCTATATAACAGAGAAATCCAGCCTATTCTATCCAAATACCGCATAGTACTAGATATGGCAACCCACTTCAGTAGTCCTGCCTGAAAAATTCCATGAACAGAGGAGCCTGGTGGGATACATCCCATGGGGCCACAAAGAGTCAGACACGACTAAACACACGCACCAATGTATGCACACACTCCACTCCACAGTATAACTTTGCCTTTCTTTTTTTAAGCCACTATCTCTTTGCTCATAGCCCCCTGGTAGTTTGTTTCCAGTCATTCACTATTATAAACAGTTTTGCACTGGACATTGTTTACGCCCTCTTGTACACCTCTGCAAAGCTCTCTCGGGGGTATGGCAAGAGGGAATTGCTTTGTCAAATCATGGGATATTTTAAATACATACTGTCAAATCGCCATAAGAATGAAAGGCTCATTTTTTAATATCATTGTCAATCCTTAGTATTATCAAACTTTAACATTTGTGTCAGTTCAGTGAATGTTAAATAGCTGTTTCGGTTTTTCTTTTGCCAGTTTTTTTTTTGTATTGGTTTTGCATATTCCTAGTGAATATGGAGAAGGAAATGGCAACCCACTCCAGTGTTCTTGCCTGGAGAATCCCAGGGACAGGGGAGTCTGGTGGGCTGCCATCTATGAGGTCGCACAGAGTCAGACACAACTGAAGTGACTTAGTAGTAGTAGTAGTGAATATGGACATTTACAAAATGCTTAAGTAAAACATATAAATAAAGATAAATGAACATCAAAATATATATTTATTTTTCTTATTATATTATACATTCAAATTTTGTTTCTGATCTTTTTCTATTGGGATGTCTGTTTCCTCTCTGTGGGTGTATAAGGGTTCATTACATACCCTAGATTCTCACTCTCAATTTTCTAGTCACATACAGTATATATTGTAACTATTACCATTGGTAAACATAATTTTAACATTGTTCAAACAAATGATTTTTCTTTCTGGCTTTTGCCTTGTGCATCTTATTTTAGAAGGTCTTCCTTTTCCCTAAGGACATAAAAATGTTTTCCTATACTTTTGTTTGTCTCCAGGATATTTTTATTCTCAGCTTTATAAGTTTCAACAGCATAGCTGCCCCTCTGGTGCTGGACCACACATCCTTCCAAGGAGATGGTTTCCTTGGCCACATGCCCCTCAGCCAAGGCACACCCAGCAGGTCCGCTCCCTCATCACTATTAAACCTACAGCCTCCCGCAAACCAAGTCCCAGCCTCAGTGAGAAAAGTGGAGGGAAACGTTCCAAGCGGCCCTGCTGCTTTGGGTTTCCTGGTTCTGACTTCATGGCCCTGGTGATTAAATGCCTCCCACACCACCCACAGAGGCTGGAAACCTAGGAACAGCCCTGGGACTTAACTAGTAGGAGGTTCATGTGATGCCTTAAGGATGTTTTCCTGGCAGAGGAACACATCCCCACATAACTCAGCAGGATGGGGTGGCAGTGAGGGCTCTGAAGAACCCTGGCAGATTCTGTCATAGCCAGGACTATTTTTCCAAGAAGAACTTGTGGACGCTGTTGGGCCAGGGTGGTACTTAGCCACCTCCAGACTAGGGAACCAATCCATACGACCGTATCTCTCCTCCTTGCTGGGCCAGAGAGCATGCTGTGTACCTCAAGGGCACGCCAGCTCCTCCAGGATCCCCCTTCCTGGAGCCGGGCAGGCTTCAGACCACTGCAAATTTTCAGCAGGAGACACCTTCCCCTTTGTCATAAAACAATTCCAAGACTTCCAGGCCTCAAACAGAAAGAAGCACCAGAGTCTTCCTTCCAACAGCAACAACAGTCCTCATGATGTTGGCTTTATTACCATCCTAGTTTGCAGGATGGCTGCTGTATTTCCAGATGACAGCAAGAAGATGGAGACAGGAGAAAGAGGCAAAGAGAAATGCGAAATATGCACGTTTAGGTCAGAAATTCTAGAAATTTGATTATCTGTCATCTGTCAGAACACTGATCAAGGGCGGCAAGACACCCTGACCCTTCTAGGGCCATCGTGTTCCATCCGTGCGAGCTGGAGTAGGCACTCACCCTCTCGGAATCAAAGAGTCTCTGCCACCTAAACAACTGGGACGACTACAGCAGAAAGCAAGAGAGAGAATAGCCACTCCCACAAGGAGAAACTGGGGGAAAACAGAACTATGGTAAAGGTATGAATTCAACCGAGTGGTAACCAAGGATTTCATCACAATTCCACAGGCAGAGCAGCAATGGAGGCTCAGTGTGGGGAGGGTCCAATGGCTGGGATGTTGGAGCCCTACAGTTACCCACATGCTCTTTTCAGTGTGGAGCAGAGCCTGGAAAGCTAACAGTGATGTGAAGAGCAGAGTCCAACCCAAGAGAAGGACTGGAAAACTGGATCAGGGTGTGTGGGCTCAGCTAAGTAGGTCCAAGTGCAGGGCTGGGCAGCAGCCTCAGGAGGAAGCCAGAAAGTAGCCAAGAAGCCAAGGCAGAGCTGATCACCTGGCCCAGGGAGACGCAGCTGGCACTAGAGATGGAAGCCGGGACTTAGGAGTCAGGCAGCGACCAGATCAGCTCCGGGTGTAGCCCAGGAGCTCTGAGAGCAAGGCTCAGAGCAGGACAACCGAGTCTAGCCTCCATCCTGGGGGTGGGGATGAGGCTTCATAGTACACTCCGCCCCTGCTGGATGTGACTAGGTCCTGTCAAAGTTGACCTCAGCTGAGCCAACACGGCTGGAAAGGAAGCCCAGGGAAGAGGGGCTAACACAGGCCTCACAGCTCCCACTCACTTGCTCATCAGCCTCCTTCACCCCCATTCCTGTGACAGAGGAGACAGCCCCTCTCCCTCCACTCTCTCTGCATGTGCTTCTCTGTGTCTGTGATTCTAGAGAAAGGTCCAGAACAACTACTCTCCCTTCTTTCTCTTCCCATGATGCCCTTCCCATTCTCTTGACAGGTTGTGCCAGATTTGGGCCCCCTCTGGGTTATTTCTACCTCCTTTCCTTTCATCCACTAGGGTGTGGAAAGAACTTGGAGTCCAAGAGCTGTCCATGCTTCAGGCCACACCCAGCAGGGCCCACTTCCCACCTGGAATTCTGACTTGTTGCTTGGAGGTGCAACAGCCATGTTTTCAAGCACCTTCATGTATTTATTCACTAAAAACAAACTTTCTTCTATGACTTTGTCATCTCTTGCATACAGCAGCTCAGCTTTCACTCTCACCTTTTAGTCTCCCCAACCTATTCCATCTAACAGAATACAGCATATTAGTTATAAGGCCATTTACCACAGAACAGGAAACAGTAAGGCACATTGCCGGCGGCCTGATGCATTTTGGAGTTCTCATTACTAAACAATAAAGAATGCAATTAAAAGACACCTGCTCCTTGGAAGAAAAGCTGTGACAAACCCAGAAAGCATATGAAAAAGCAGAAACATCACTTTGCCAACAAAAATCCATATAGTCAAAGCTATCGCTTTCCCAGTAGTCATGTATGGATAAGAGAGTTGGACCATAATGAAGGCTGAGCACTGAAGAACTGATGTGTTAGAGAAGACTATTGAGAGTCCCTGGGACAGTAAAGAGATTCAATCAATCAGTCCTAAAGGAAATCAACCCTGAATATTCATTGGAAGGATTGATGCTGAAGCTGAAGCTCCAATACTTTGGCCACCTGATGTGAAGAGCTGATTCATTGAAAAGACCCTGATGCTGGGAAAGATTGAGGGCAGAAGGAAAATGGGCAATGGACAATTAAATGGTTGGATGGTATCACCAACTCAGTGGATAAGAGTTTGAGCAAACTCTGGGTGATAGTGAAGGATGACTTAGCAATTAAACAACAGCAACAACAAACAATAAAGAATAGAGAGCATCCTGTTCCTAGTAGATTTATTTTGCTTAATAAAGACTGCTAACAAGTCAGAGGTTCTGTCCAAAAGTTGGCTTAATATCTTATACTTTTCCCCGCTTTTTTGACCCACCACCCAATTTACAAATCATCAAAGTTTTGCATCCTTCTCATCACATCCCCCTAAAGCCTTTTTGGATGTAAGTACCATCCAGAATCATGTGTTTGATCATCTTCTCACTTTTTTAAAAAGTGGTTTTATCACAAATGAATGAATTTGACTTAAACTGCTTCTGGGGCTGCTTTTTCCGTTCTACATTGTATGTTGGTAAGATTCCTCACGTTTGTTAATTCATTTTCAGTGCTGTGATTCCTTTTACATTCAGGCAAGAGTCAGTGAGAATTACAGGTCCCCTGTTCCTCCTGCACTTCTTGCATTAGCCTGAGTGGCCTCCCATCCTGCACCATAGACTTGGGGGTGGCTTACCTCATCACAGTGCACAGTGTCACGGTATTTCCCGGCCAGGTATGCGAGGGCTGCCGCATGTGTAAGGTTTGCTAAGAGAGACAGGAGAAATTTCTATAAGTCAAAAATGATGTCATTGCTACTCTGGTTTCAAAGAGCTCTGCAGAAAACAGAAAGGTCATATAGTAACTGACGAGTGCATTTAGTGGGCTCTCCAATGAGATCATCACCACCTGTACCGTTTAGAGCCAGGAGAGCCCCAGTACAGGCAGGCCTCAGGATGAGCCACATTTCTCTTGGTCTTGAATGCATGCAACTTTAACCTCAAATTGCCTTCCATGCAGTATTAACATACAGACTTTAGCAAGAAATGAGAGCTTGTGGCATAATAGGTACAGAGCGTCACCTGGAACAGGAAATACAGAGCTGATCTAGCCCAGAACCGGAGAGCTATCCACTGCGTGCCTGTGAGTGGGCTTTCCTCTGTGAACGCATCTGAAAGGAGGAAGCTGGCCCAGATGGTACTTTCTGCCTTCACAGTTCTAGCGTCCTTTAATTTAGGAAAAAAACAAGGAAGTAGAAATATCACTGGCAAACTCCAGGGCAGAGAAGTGTTTAGGCCGCACTGCCTATCCCTCTGCACACTCCCCAGATGTCCTCAGTGGCCAAAGGCGCCCCATCACTTTATTAGCATGCTTCACCAAGCCCGAGCCTGGGCTGGAGGTGGCCTAAGACTAGCTGCAGGGGAGGAGCTGCAGGTTGCCTTTCTTCCCAACGGAACACCAATATTGCCTGAGTCCCACCTATCCGTACGTGCTTTTCAGTAACAAAGGGGCTTGCAGTTCAGTTCAGCTCAGTTCAGTTGCTCAGTCATGTCCAGCTCTCTGCGACCCCATGAATCACAGCACACCAGGCCTCCCTGTTCATCACCATTTCTCGGAGTTCACTCAGACTTGCATCCATCGAGTCCGTGATGCCATCCAGCCATCTCATCCTCTATCGTCCCCTTTTCCTCCTGCCCCCAATCCCTCCCAGCATCAGAATCTTTTTCAGTGAGTCAGCTCTTCACATGAGGTGGCCAAAGTACTGGAGTTTTAGCTTTAGCATCATTCCTTCCAAAGAAAAAGTCTGCCTAAAAAGCATGAGCTTATGCTGACTCTTAAGATGCTAAAATTAGAAGGTAGAAGAAACATCTGCACCTATTCTATACCAGAGTGTGATTTTCTCTCCCAGATGAACAAGGAAAATACCCTTCCCTCCTCATCTGGGGGGCTCATCTGGGCTCTGCCACTCATTGCTGGGTGTGACCTTGGGTAAACCTGCATCCACCCTACAATGAGCAGTTAGGTTAGAGATCCTGAAGGTTTGCCACCTCTGAAATCCCAATATCAGATAATCTACAATCAAAGAAACATGTGCATGGAAGCAATCTAGATGTCCATCAACAGAGGCATGGATAAAGAAGCTCTGGCACACATATACAATGGAATATTACTCAGCCATAAAAAGGAATGTGTTTGAGTCAGTCAGTGCTAATGAAGTAAATGAACTTAGAGCCTATTTTACAGAGTGAAGTCAGGGAAAAACAAATATGATATATTAACGCATACATACGGAATATAGCAAGACGGTGCTGATGAACCTGCATGCAAATACAGGGCAGCCGCGGAGATGCCGGCATAGAGAGCAGAGTTGTGGACATAGTAGGGGAAGGAGAGGGTGGGGCGAACTGAGAGACCCGCATGGAAACATCCATTACCGTGTGTGGAATAGCCAGTGGGAATTCGCGGTGTGACACAGGCCGCTCAAAGCGGTGTTCTGTGACCACCTAGAGGGGTGCGGTGGCGTGGGAGATGGGAAGGTGGATCAAGAGGGAGGGGATGTGCGTGTACCTGTGGCTGGTTCATGTTGATTATGTACGGCAGAAACCAGCACAATATGGTAAAGCAATTATCCTCCTTCCAATTAAAAATAAATATATTTTTAAAAGTAAAAGGAGCAAGTGAGGATGTCCCTTTTAGGAGAGGGTTCAAAGTACAGTAGAAATCTGAATCTAGACGCTTCCTTCCTTCCTCCACATGTGGGGTCTTCACCGAGGGTCTGTCCTGCGCTGGGCCCCAGCCTTGTGTCTTACACATCCTGCCACTGTCAGCACGTCAGTGGTGATGCTCCCCTTTCACAGACGAGGAGACAGTTTCTTAATGATCCGCCTACTTGTCACACAGGTCGTGGACGTCAGTGCTAGGATCTGAGCAGAGGGCTGCTCTGCTGTGTGTGCTGTTCAGACAAAGCAGGATCCTAGATGTGCTCGCTTCTGGGAGACAAAGCACAGGACGCCTCTGCCCTTCACGGGGGTCTGCAAACTGCCCGAGCTGAGGACTTCACATTCAGGGGGCGAAAGCACTGTTGTGCTTACCTTGTTTTACATTCTTTGAGAAAAGGAGGGCGCTTACTCAGGGTATAACCTGAGGAGCCACTTCCTTGGCAGGGAGAATCTCACATCAACCATTAACATGATTTACACGCTTATGTGAAATAAACAGCAGGCAGAACGGGTGCTTCTAGCCTCTCCTACAAAGGTGCGGCGACTCTACAGAAACGCACTTTATTGTTTGTAAAGGACTCACCTCCAAGAAAGAAGGCAATGGCACCCCACTCCAGTACTCTTGCCTGGAAAATCCCATGGGTGGAGGAGTCTGGTGGGCTACAGTCCATGGGGTCGCAAAGAGTCGGACACGACTGAGCGACTTCACTTTCACTTTTCACTTTCATGCATTGGAGAAGGAAATGGCAACCCACTCCAGTGTTCTTGCCTGGAGAATCCCAGGGATGGGGGAGCCTGGTGGGCTGCCATCTATGGGGTTGCGCAGAGTCAGACATGACTGAAGCGACTTAGCAGCAGCAGCAGCAGCACCTCCAAGAAAACCAGACTTTTCAATACATGAGCACAATTACCTTGTCAGTTCAGTATTTTACAGAATGCCTACACTCCTCAGCCTGTTCCCAAACATGAGCACACTGTAAGCCACAGTGTTACATGCAGGGTTATATAAAATGAGATTCTCTTCCCAACTGGGGAAACAAAAGTCTTCTAGGGCAACTGAGACTCTGGGGAAAATGATTTGTGACAGCATGACAGGCGATGGCTGCCCGCCTCTCCCCCTCCCTGCTCCTCTTCTGTCGGGTCACCACGGACACACAGGAGCAGGCAGGGCAAGCGGCAGCGGCCAGGGAGGCGGGCTGGCTCAGCTCTGGCTTGCAGGGGGTGCCAGACCAAAGCCCAGGGCTCCAGTGGGATTCTGGAACAGGACCGAGTGTCATTAGCTCTTTTCTGAGGGCAAAAGCATCGGATGAGGTGACAGGAGAGCCAGGTGGCTCCGTCCACAGAGCGGAGGGGGCTGGAGAGGCCTGCTGGCACCGCTCTGCCTCCCTGGACTCCGGCCAAGGCCTCTAGCCACAGCCTGAAGCCTGGTGAACCACTAAGGGCCGGCGGGAACCGATGCTGAAGGGCAGGCTTGGCGTAAAGAGCAGCTTCTGACTTGGAGGGGAGAACCTCCTGCCATTTATCTGCCCGCCTGGGCTCCCTAGGTCAGTCTTTCCCCATGGCCCCCTACCTGCCCTGCTCAGCCCTTCTCTCCCTCAAGAAGCACCTGCACTGGGGATGCAGCAAAGAGAGACCACCATGGGGGCTGGAATGCTCCAAGACCTCGCGGTGGCCCTGGGCTGGCAGCCCGCTCATTACCCACTTCAGCTCAGGTGTCAATCTGGCTTAATAACAAAGAGACAGGGCAGGTGAGCTGTGGGCATCCAGCGTGGGTGGTGCAGCCTCCCCCAGCCTCTGCTGTCCTGGCCACCAGGTCGCTCCTCTTTCTGAAGCCACCACCCTGTCCTCGGCTCCCACTATGGCCCAGGGGCATCCTCACAGCTGCACTGGAGCAGAGGGACAGACAGTGTCAGCCGCGGGCCATCTGCTTCAGAGCCCCCGCGTGCCCCCTGTGCTCAGCCGGGTTCCTCTGCCATGAAAGCAGCTGCCCCTCCAGACTCAGCCTGGCACCTCTCCTGTCCCTCTGGACAGAAACAGCCTGATGCCAGCCAGCTCCACAGGCCTCACAGCAGTGCCAGGGCTCGCCCAGCTTTCTCTGTGCTGTGGGGGCTCGTCTCTGTGATGGAAAACTCATAAAAGCAGAGGAGGGAGTCTCCAGACTCTAAGTGGGGAGCCACCAGCACACGCAAGGCAGGCCTAGTGCATGTGACCTTGAATGCACTAGTGCGTGCAAGGAACTTTCCTTTGTCTAGTTTGTCATTATGTTTTCACCCTCATCCGTGTTCAGGTGTCAATGAAAAACAGATAATAAAGAAAGAAACATACAAAAAGAACAAAATACATTAACCAAAGGTTACCCTCTTTGGGTATAAACTGACTCTGTGAAGACAGACTGTTTCATTTGGTTTGTCAAACATAGCTGTTAATATATATAAACACCTGGTCGAAAACCAATACAAAGGAGAATTTAGAAATGCCACCTCTGCAAAGGAAATTCTTCTAGGTAAGTATCCACATATTTCGTTAAGTCAGTAATCTGAGGGAATAAGATTTTCAGTAGTGTTCAGCCTGAAATTCCAAACCAGTATAAATATTGGTCAGTTCAGTTCAGCCACTCAGTCCTGTCCGACTCTTTGAGACCCCATGAACCCCAGCATGCCAGGCCTCCCTGTCCGCCACCAACTTCCGGAGTCTACCCAAACCCATGTCCACTGAGTCAGTGATGCCATCCAACCATCTCATTCTCTGTTGTCCCCTCCTCCTTCTGCCTTCAATCTTTCCCAACATCAGGGTTTTTCCAAATGAGTCAGCTCTTTGCATCAGGTGGCCAAAATAAATATTGATAAATCTCCTGAAACGAAAAGACTGTGTTACAAACGAACTCCCTTTCGGGCAAAGGTACATGAAAAAATGCTATAAGAGAGAGAGAAAAAGACATCACTATGTTACCTTTCAAGGCTAAAATGCAAGAGCTTGCCATAGCCCCAAGTCCACATGGCCTTGCAGTTTCAGGGCCAGCAGTGGTGGGCAAGGACAGTAAGACCATCTGTGATGAGAACTGTGGCAGAAAGAAGCAGATTTCCAAAGCTGTAACAATTCGAGCAACAAAATAAGCAATGATCGTAACAGATTAGAGCTCATTGAATCAAATAGGAGTTGCTGAGTCCATACTAATAAAAGACATATAAATGAGAAGTGAAAGCTCTTCAGTAAAGTAGAGTGCCAACTCACTAGCACACAATAGAGATGGAAGCCTCGCACACTGAGAGCGCGCGTGCCCTGCACCTAAGCCTGCTGCGCCTGTGCACACACCAACACAGCAGCTGCGAACCGCCGGCTGCTGCTCTCCCTGCCAGCAGTGGTGGGCAAGGACAGTAAGACCATCTGTGATGAGAACTGTGGCAGAAAGAAGCAGATTTCCAAAGCTGTAACAATTCGAGCAACAAAATAAGCAATGATCGTAACAGATTAGAGCTCATTGAATCAAATAGGAGTTGCTGAGTCCATACTAATAAAAGACATATAAATGAGAAGTGAAAGCTCTTCAGTAAAGTAGAGTGCCAACTCACTAGCACACAATAGAGATGGAAGCCTCGCACACTGAGAGCGCGCGTGCCCTGCACCTAAGCCTGCTGCGCCTGTGCACACACCAACACAGCAGCTGCGAACCGCCGGCTGCCGCTCTCCCGCCAGGCAGTCATGAGCAAGGAAACGGGACACCAGCGGCAAGTGATGGCAGTTTCTCGTAAAAACAATCTTGATAAATTGGGGGGTATCGATTTCACTAAATCTGGGCCAGTAATACATGCCCTTTACTGCTGCGCGAGGTGGGATGAGGGGCTGGGTGAGGCGCGGGCGCCTCGTGCTCAAGGGTGATGGTCATGGCGCCGAGGAGCCTGGTGCTGGATAGGGTTCGGGGGTGGAGCTGACCAGCTTTCTCACGGACACCAGTCTTACTTGAAAAAGCTTTCAGACAGATTCACACTTTGGGTATTAGGAAGACATTTTCTCAAAAACTGAGAAGCCAAGCCTGAAGCTTCAAAGGAAATAACTGAGAGCAGGAGTTCCCAATGAGAAACTTCAAGCTTTTAAACAAAAACTAGAATATTGGAACCCTTGAATCTGCCACCGTGAGCTTGTCTGTTTCCCAATATCTAATTACTTCTGTAATGAGATCAGTGGTGATAGAAACAGATGTGATATTTTGGTATTGTAACATGAAATGTGTCAAAATTTGAAAAACTTCAAAACTCAAGAATCCAGTATTTTCTAAATGACCAAAGTCACAAAATGTGACAAAATAATACAATGGTAAAACGTCTATTTGAACTGCAAGATAGAAAAATGGATTTTAATGTAATAGACTATAAAAATTTAATTGATGTTTCAAATTCCACATTGCAACTAACCTTTTAAGAAATTACTGTTGTTGAGTTTTGGTGTAATATTGAAAAAAGACCTGTAATTTTCCAAAGCAGATATTTATTAATAAATGCCCATCCTTTTTGTGGATTTTCTGCAAACATTTCTGCCATAATAGCATACTACAACAGATCAAAGAGGTGTGTAAAAATACAAAACAGAGGCATTTTTCTCACTAAACTTTCTTTAGAAAATATTATTTTTCCTAAAATTTTTCATTTATGTTAACATGCAATTGGTTTATTATTGTTACTTTAAATGAATTAATAAATAGTGTAAAGGTTTCCTACCTTTAATTTCTTCTTCAATAAATACTGATAGATCTAAACTATATTAAGAAAAGCCCTTTGGAGCGCTTAGTAAGTTTTAAAAATGAAAAGGGAGGACATTCCTAGTGGTCCAGTGGTTGAGAATCTACCTTCCAATGCAGGGGACGTGGGTTTGATCCCTGGTTGGGAAACTAAGATCCACATGCCACTGGGCAACTAAGCCCGGTGTTGCAACCACTGAGGACACTCACTCTAGAGCCTGTGCCCAGCAACAAGAGGCCCCCACTCACTGAAAACAGAGAACGCCCATGTGCCTCACTGCAGAGCCAGTGAAGCCAAAAGATAAAAATAAATAAAGATAAAAGGGGTCCTGAAATTTAAAAGCTTAAGAATTGTTGCCTTGGGGAAAAGTATGCTTTGGGCAAAGGTATTTTCTTTCTTGCTGATTCCTCAGAAACATTGATCGGCTAACAATCTGGAGCTCTGCAGAATTCTGGGAGAGAGAGATGGCCTATTTAGCCTTGCTCAGACTTAGCTGACCCCACAGACCCTGCACGGCGTGAGCCTGGCTCCACAGACGGGAACAGCGGAGACGGGAGCACAGGCTCTGCCACGAACTTGCCACGTGGCCTCGCCACAGCCTAACACTCTGTAAATCCAAACCTAACACCCTGCCGCAGCGGCACACCAGCACTGCCACGTGCATGCTACTCGGACTGAGCTGTATTCCCAAATCATCCGTGGACGCCCAGGCCCTGAATGAGCAGGCCCAGAGATTCATCATTTGGGGACGAGGCCTCTGGGAGGTGGCCGGTTTAGATGGGATCCTGAGGGTGGGGCCCCCATGGTGGATTAGTGCCATTCTGAGAAGAGTCACCAGAGAGCTGGCTTCCCCACCCTGACTCATGAGCACAGCCAGAAGGCAGCCATCTGCTGCCACGAACAGGGCTTGCCAGGAGCTGAATCTGCTGGCACCTTGATCTTGGACTTCCAGTCTCCAGAACCGTGAGAAACAAATGTCTATTGTTTCAGCCTCAAGAATGTGGTGTTTCGTGACAGCAGCCTTAGCTGCTAAGACACACACATGCCTCTGAAGAGACAGCAGAACAGAGCTAGCTGATGAGGACTGGCAACGCTGTGCAATGACGAACATGAGCTCTGGGTCCCTGCTCAAGTGAGCGTCCTCACTAAACTCTTTTCTAAATGTTTAAATGCATTTTTAATCAGAATAACATGTACATGTTTTCTAAAATCCAACTAGTGAGAGACACTGATAAAGAAAACCATTTGTCCTCACCTACACTCCCTCCATCAGCCCTGCTTTCTAGAGCAACCTGATTCAATCATTTCTGATTTGGCTCTGCAGTTGCCTCTGATATTGCCTCCAATAACAAACTCACAGAGCTATTTCTGGATTTATCAGCTCTATGTATTATCCATTAGCTCTCTGTTATGCTAAATGATGGTTTTGTTTTCCTATATACTCAATATCTTTCTCCATAACACATTCGTCTACTATATACAAATACACATGTATATGAAATATAAGTGTATAATACTTTTTCAGTTTATCTCTTGTTACTTTATGAATTTAAATTATATCTTTACATCTCTATTTTTTCTATCACTAATTATAGGCATGTTGTATTTCTCTCTTTCAAAATATAATCACCAACACTCATATATTAATCAGTCAAATGGAAAATACATCTGCTCTGATTTGTGATTTAGGCTCCGTAGCTGTCAGAGATGGTAGGCATCACCTGGGCATCCTGTTTTCTTTCCGTCTTGGTGTTTTTTAGGTCTACTGCAAAATGTCTATTGTGTCAGAGGGGAGAGCTGTTGAACCCCATGAGCACAGACTGCATCTGTGGGCAGGCGCTGTCTCAGCATCCGCAGGGCACCTTTGCAACATTCACAGCCTGCCCTTTGGGGAAACGTGTGTATCCCGGAAGCCCTCTTCTCCCATGTCTGTGAAGGCATGATCTTTCGAGGGCTGAGAACTGTTATCTTCCAGGAACTGGCCTCAGAGATCTCCCAGCGTGGGCCCGCTGTCTCCTGGACCCCGGCTTCTGTTATTCGCTCCTTGCTTTTGCCATAGCACAGCCTTGCGGGAGCTTCCCAGGACCGACACAGAGGAGTGGAAGCGACTTCCCGCCCTGCTAACGAACATCTTTCAAGGGCCTGGGAAGGAAGGGCCTTTGCCTTATATTGACATGATTGTGTGTTTTTACAAAATTCTTCAAAAATTAGATACTTTAACAGCAGTTGTTCAGGGCACCATCTCTCTTTTGCCTGCCCTCTGTCACATTCCCCAGCTTCCTGAGTGATGGTGAACGTGTTAGTCATTTGCTCATGTCTGACTCTTTGCAGCCCCGTGGACTGTGGCCCACAAGGCGCCTTCTGTCCATGAGATTTTTCAGGCAAGAATACTGGAGTGGGTAGCCATTCCCTTCTCCAGGGGATCTTCCCAACCCAGGGATCAAACCCGGGTCTGTGGCATTGCAGGCCAACA
Source organism: Madoqua kirkii (assembly GCA_006408675.1). NCBI lineage: Eukaryota > Metazoa > Chordata > Mammalia > Artiodactyla > Bovidae > Madoqua > Madoqua kirkii. The sequence continues at coordinate 32,660 of SJYC01044091.1, read as the reverse complement.
CTTATCTTCATCTTGCTTGTTTGTCTGAGCCACCAGGGAATCCCCCTGTGGTGGTGGAGCTGCTCGAATGCACGTGTTTACAGTGTGGCTCAGGGAAGCTGAATGGTGGGCACCCTGAGCTGCGGCACCTCCATTTCCAGGCAGAGCTGGGTTCCTGCAAGCCAGGAGCAACCCCACTCACCGTGTCCTCTCTCTCTCCATCAGGCGTCACCCCTGCAGGGCCTGAGGTCATATCCCACTAGGAACACTTAGTTTCCTATATTACCAATAGAAAATAACAACTTTTGATCAACCACAGAGAAAGGAGTGAATGTTTCTAATCACTCTGTAAAAATAGTGTAAGACTTTTGTCATATGAAGAAGCAATCAGAAAGTATGAGGAAAATGTAGTATAAAAGTATAATAGAAATCAGTCAATGAAATGAACTTTTTCTGGACTTTATAATATTTAAAGCTAATATTTTATTTAGTTGTAACTTTTTGTACCCTTCTAAATAACTACTTACTTTGTACCTAATTATGGAATAGTAATTTTTTAATGTTTTTCTTAAAGAGAGTCCCCTAGGTTGTACAGACTTCAGGTCTCGCCAAACCTGAACCCATATTGTATTGCAGGTACATTTTATGAAGCCTTGCAATTCAGAAAATATAATTAGGGCCTTAATTATATTTAAGGTTTGATGAAACTTTACATCAGAATTTCTGAAAAGTTGGATTAGTAAGAGCCTTTTACTCTGGTTTTACCATCAAGTGTGATTACAGATGCACCCCCTTTCAGCCCACACATGACCCAACTTTAAGGTTAAAGGAGGAGGATCAGGCAAAGGGATCATTTCACATTGCACTAAGTGAAAGAAACTCGCAGATTGTAAAAACAGGAGGCTGCCGGCACTGCCAAGGACAGTGGCCATGATCCCCTCATGATTCCAAATGGTTTAGGCCTCAGAACTTGGAGGCTAGCCAAGGAGAGTCTGTCTCTCCACCCCAGCTCCCACCCCCACAGGCAGGAGCCCTTGACCTGGCCTCTGAACCACATCCCAAGGGCTGGGCCTAGGCATGCCTCGTTGTTTTGTCTAAGTTTGATCAGGAATGAGTAGAAGGCCCAGCAACTACCTTCTCCCTAGACAAAAACACTTCATCAGCTTTTGTTTGGCAAAGCAGGAACATAGAAAAGAATCACCTTTCTTATCCCTCTAGGAGCAACTCTGCACCCCATGCCCTGATCTCTGTCTCCTTTGCTCCTTATCCTATGTTGCTGTCAAAGGAAGTCTTGGAGCTCAACTGTTTTACAGGAGAGCAAGGCCAGTTAAATGTAAGGCTCAAATAAAGATCTGAATATCTAGAGAGATAAATCAGGGATCCAAATCTGACCTCTGTTGCCAGAAATTCAATATCCCTTTGTGTCAAAACTAGAATATTTTAAGAATCAAGTTACCACCTATTTATTTATTTTCTTTGATACAAGAAATTAATGGAAATCTTAATAGAGAAACTAAAATTTTAAAAAGGCTTCAAATCATGGAATTTGAGGGGTTTTCAAGTATAAACATAATGCATGTAGAAAAATCACAACAAAAAAATTTACGAGCTAATTTTCTTGGGTCTCTTCTGTGTGTACATGTTATGAGACTTTGTTTAAAACAAGAAAACTTTAAATTTTTTAATTTAAATAAAAGTTTTGATCATCCACCAGAGCCCCTGTTTTTTCTCTTTGGTTGCACCTGCCATCTCCAGCACATAGCCTTTAACTCTTGATCCAAAAATTGCTGTTCTCATTCCAGCCATAACATCCACATTCCAGGCAAAAAGGAGACAAAGGCAGGAAAGGGTGTGCTCCTGTTCTGGAGGACACTTCTCAGAACACCTATATCCCTTTGGTGCCCTGTACTCACAGAGCCGTGCTCTCTGGGGGGGTGAGGTCTGTTCTCATGGCCACATGCCCAGCTAAACACCCTGAGTTCATTTACTGGAGAAAAATGAGAGAACAGACATTGGATAGTACCGAGAGCATCTGTTGAAGGAGCAAATTCCAAGGAGAATCCTTGTTAGATCAGAAAAGGGATGAAAGTGAATAAACAAATTGTAGAAGTCACTCCACATAAGAAGTGACTTGAAGTCTGGGAAGACAGGGCTGAAGCCAGCTCAGCCAGAGGGGCCCAGACAAGCAGACTTACGGGTGGAGTGACGAGGCTGCTGACTCCAGGAAAGAGTTCCAAGGGAAAGACACAATTGTAGAAGATTTTGTAAGAAGGGGTTTACCAGGTTGACTCTCTACACCTCCGTGAGTGTTGACATGGTGCAGAGCTGACCTGATGTGGGGAAGAAGTGCATCCTGCTTTTCGGGAGGCGTGCAGCAAAGCATAGCTGGTGGAAACACCAGAGTTTGTATGTTTTCTGCGGGAGTAATGGACACATGCTGGGAGAGATCGCCAAATGGAGAACTCTGTCTAGGCCTGGTCCCATTGATGAAACCGTTGGAGAAGACTCTAGAGAGTCCCTCAAACAGCAAGGAGATCAAACCAGTAAATCCTAAAGGAAACCAAACCTGAATACTCAATGGAAGGACTGATGCTGAAGCTGAAGCTCCAATACTTTGGCCACCCGATGTGAAGAGCCAACTCATTGAAAAGACCCTGATGCTGGAAAAAATTGAGGTCAGGAGAAGAGGGTAGCAGAGAATGAGATGGTTGGATGGCATCATCAGCTCAATGGACATGAGTTTGAGCAAACTGCAGGAGGTGGTGAAGGGACAGGGAAGCCTGCTGTGCAGCTGTCCATGAGGTCACAAAGAGCTGGACATGACCGAGTGACAACAGCAGTGATGAAAACAGGACATGGAGTGTTTCTGCAGCCTGCACTGTCCACATGAGTGCTGGGCGATTCCTTCTGGTCAGTCATGGGGTCCAGAGCATCTGAGGGGCTGCTACCTAGCACCCCAGTATATGCGGCCACCTTCCTGGAGGTGCAGACAGTGGACAACGTGAGTCCACGTGCCTCTTGCCCTCCCTCCTGTACTGATGCTGGGGGTGGAGGAGAGGGAAATGTACGATTGAGCACTAACTTCCTACTCCCCTTACTAAGAGTGATGTGAGTCAAAGTTTCCTGGGAAACTGGGGTAGGGTCTTCTGTTATCACGCTACAGAGCTGTTGCTCATCTTTGTCATGGATCCTCATGAGTTTTCTATTAGAAGAAAGGAAAGAGTGTTTGTTTTATGCATTAGGCCTCCCGCAACCCAAGGGCAGGAACTGCTGGGTAGTGGGGAGAGTGTTCTAGGTAGAAATAACAAGGGAAAGATGGAGTTAGGAAGACAAAGCCGCAGATCAGGAATTAAGAACAGAGCGATGGCATGGAGTGCAGTGAAAGGTAAGTCTTAGGGAGATCTAAGGCTCTGCTCGGGTGCTAGCTTGTCAATTGGAAGCAGCTGCTCTCCTGGGGGCAGGAACTGAGGACAAGAACACATTGATTAGCTAATGATGTTGGCCCCAGAGGTGCAAAAAGAGAAGAGGCAGGCAAGGACATGAAAACCTCGCCACAAACCTGAGACAAGCATGTCTGGGGCCTTGGAGACATGAGGGGAATGCTGCGGCTATCTGAGGAACTGACCTTAGAACAGACACCAAGTCCCTCTCGTGACTGCAGAGCCCTGGACTGCACTGGCCTCAAAATTCAGGGCACATTCCCCTCTCTTAACAGGAGGCGGTGGGGTGGAATGTAATCCCTGGGACTGCCTTTGCCTTAGGAAAGCAAGGAAGAGTTGGAGCACGTGCAGGAGGGACCACAGTGACCGGGGAGGTGGATGGACGTCTTCCAGCTGCCTACCTGAGCGACAGTGATGATGACGCCACTGAAGAAGCAAGGCTGCTCTGGGAAGTCGGCAGGAAGGAGCAGAAGGGGATGCAGATAAGGAAATGCATTTGCAGACTCCCCCCAGCCCGGTCTGCATTTCCCCACAGCAGTTGGTTATGGGGGAGCTTTCCTGATCAGGCTTCAACTCTTCACGTGACCCAGGCATTTGGAAGGTAGCTTTGTATTGCGGTCCACTGTCCTTTCGGTGAAGGAACTTACGGCCCCCCTGGGGTTGGGCTGACAGCACAGGGTGTCTGTCTGTTTATTTGGATCTGCTGGATCTTAGCTGTGACGTGTGGAACCCTTGCTGCGTCACTCAGGGGCTTCTGTCGTGGCACACAGACTCTCTAGCTGTGGCTCGAGGGCTCGGTCGCTGCTGCACACAGGCCTGGTTACCTCGTGGCATGTGGGATCTCGGTTCTCCAGTCAGGAATCAAACCTGGATACCCTGTACTTCAAGGTGGACTCTTAACCACTGGACCACCAGGGAAGTCCCCCTCTGTCTTATTCTCAAAAAGTGGAATTTTTGGATGAGATCCATGAAATTCCATGCATTCTTAGAGATTCTCCCTCACATTCCAAAGTAAAGCAGCTTTTATTGGCCTGCCTGTGTTTGTGGATCTTACAAATGCCTGTAAACTCTAACTGGGGGTCCTCAAATTCCCTGGGCCATTTCTCAAAGGCTCAGGACCTGCCGCAGAAAACCATCCTCTGAACCTGTGCTGACCATTCAGGCTTCCTGAAGGATATGTTCAAAAGACCCTAAACTAACAGTGTGACCTTAGAAATGTAACAGTGCAAAACTGTTACATTTCAATTCTTCTATTCACCCACATTTTTTTTGAGGATCAACAGTGGTTTCAGAGGTTTGGTTTCCTGTCATCAGAATATCAACTCCCTGACATTGGTGGAGTACCTAGAAAAGACACTAAAGATTTATTGAAACTACGATCTTTTCAAATGAAAAGATGAGTAGAATTCCCTGTTTTAGTGGAAGTCACCCCCTCCCCTTTTCCAGTGTCCTTTGTGACCCCGTCAGCACTCTGGACCTCATCACCCATCTCCACAGTGACAGTCTTTAAACCTCAGTCTACATCCTCTGCCAGTTCCAGTGTTGGCCTGGAAACTGGTGTGATGGAGCCTGGTTGCTTATTTGCTCACCAATTATAAATAAAGCCTAGATATTTTGTCTAAGGGCACAGTGAAAAAAGTGACCTTCCAGTCTCTGATGTCTAACTGGCCCATCTGGGCCATGTGTTTTTGAGTTCCTTAGAAGAAGGCAATGGCACTCCACTCCAGTACTCTTGCCTGGAAAATCCATGGATGGAGGAGCCTGGTGGGCTGTAGTCCATGGGGTCACTAAGAGTTGGACACGACTGAGCGACTTCACTTTTTACTTTCATGCGTTGGAGAAGGAAATGGCAACCCACTCCAGTGTTCTTGCCTGGAGAATCCCAGGGATGGGGAAGCCTGGTGGGCTGCCGTCTATGGGGTCACAGAGTCGGGCACGACTGAGGCGACTTAGCAGCAGCAGCAGCAGCAGCAGCAGCAGCAGCAGCAGCAGCAGCAGCAGCAGCAGCAGCAGCAGCAGGATAGGACTGGAAATATCCTATCAGTTTCCTCAAAGCTAACTTTCCTTGAGCCTGCATTCCGCGGTCTCTCCACGCTTGCCCCCTGGCAGACACTGCTTGGTTCATTTCTCACAAACTCTGACGCCCACCGCCCCCACTCCCTCTCACCTGGACCCCACCTCCACAGCAATGCTCTGTGTGCAAATGCAGCGGGCCACATCCCATCAATTGGTTGTGAAACTCTCTCTCCCTGACCCCTAAAGCCATTTTACTTTGTGATCCTGGTGCAGCTAATGGAGAAGATGTCCGACAACAGAGTCCTGGGAAGCCAGCCACCAAGGGGCTGAACAGTGGAAAGACAGTCAGCGAAACGGAAGACACGGTCAGGCAGCTTTGCAAACATCAAAGGAGAGGAAATTTCCAAACAGTGACATGTTTTTCAGAGGGACATCATGAAGATATGGACTGAAAGTGTCTACTGCATAATGTTATGAAGTGGGCAGCTTGGCAGCATCGCAGAGGGACTGGCTCAGAGGAAAGCTGAGAGTCCAGACCAGGAGGCAAGTGACACGTGAAGGTAATTTGACAGAGAGGACGGAACTTGGAATCTGGAAGCACTCAAGCTGGCCAAAAGCTCCGTTTGTTACCATTTACTAGCTTTATGACCTTGGCAATATTTTGCTCTGTTGAACCTCAGTCTCCTCTTTTGTGACATGGGTGTAATAAGGCCTTCCTCGGAAGGTAGTTGTGAGAGTGAAATAAAACAGCATTCAGCAAGTGTCAATGTCATTGACACTTCCTTACCTTCACCTTCTTGTTTTCAGTGTTATATACATTTCACCTGTTTACAGAATCATCATGTGACGACTTTTTTTTTGGTAATTTCAGCAGAAAATGGGCTTCCTTTTGCCTCCTGTTTAGCCTATGCAGTAAAGTGATTTCAGATGCAAACTTTCCTGCGTCTGCCAATAGCAATGGCCAGTCAACTCGGAGGGCTGGATGTCCCCCCTCTTCAACAGTTTGAGATCCTCTCTGCTCCCACCTCTCTCCCCTGCAGGTCCCGCCCATATCTCACAGCCCTCTTTGTCTTCTCCTCAGGCTGCCATGTCCCTTCTTGGACCCTAAAGGGAACTTACCTCTGTTTCCAACCCACACGCCTCTCAGCTTCTCTGAAAGTTTTTACTCCCCAGAGATTCTATCCACACTTGTGGTTCACTTATAATTGCCATGTGGAAAACACTCAAACAGGTACCTGCAGCCCTCTTCCCTCTCCCCAAATCCAAATGAACATCAGCTGCATGTATAAAGCAAATCTAATATCACCCTCCTACCCCAGCTTCCCCTAAAAGAGCAGCAAGATCCACATTTCACCAAATTTGCAGCAACGCCGCTGGTCCCTCCTCCTGGACACACCGGCCTGCCAGGCCTGGTGGATTCCCCTGCCACTCCTGCATCAGTCCCTGCTGGACTTGTAATCTCACAACCTTTTCAACCTGCGAGATGCAGGGGAAGGGAAGGACCAGGATGGGCAGAGGGAGGCAGGGAAGGTGATTTTACTGAAGACCTACCTGGACACTCCTAGCACCCCCTCGGATTTAGCAACCTTGGTCTGAGTTGACAGCACCCCCTGCAGGGGAGCCTGCAGGCCCAGCCCCAGTGAACAGGAAGTGCTCTTGATGCTTTGCAGACTCACCCCACCCAGAGGTTCAAGGGTCCTCTGAACCGGGTCCTCCCGACCCACGGCCGGGTCCTGGAACCAGGTCTCTAACAGGGCACTGCCCTGTTGCCCCACACCAAACTGATCAGGGCCTTTCTGTTCAAGCACAAGACTGTGCCCAGCAGGTCACCCACGGTCCAGGCACCAAGCCTCTGCTCTCATACTGACTCCAGTAATCTGCGAAACACTACAGGACACTGGCCATCTCCAGCCCAAGCTAGTAGCCAAAGGCCCTCACCTGAGCACAGGTCCTCTTGGTTTGGTCCTCCTTGCGCTGGGCATCGCCCTGGGCAGCTTTACGCAGTCTCACCCCACTCCCATGAAGGCCCTGCACAGTGATCTAACTGTCACCAAGTGAGCAGCTAGAAGGTGCAAGGAAGAGCTTCATCCAGCTGTCTGCCTTCTTTCCTGGGAAACGAGCTTGGAAGCAGCACCTTGTTTTAATGCGACACATTGCTTTAGAGAGCGAGCGAGTCCTCTGTGTTCTGCCCATTTTATCTTGGTACAAAGGGCAGTGTGTTTCTGTGCCTGGATGACAAGGACAGAACATTCAGGGGCTCAGCCAACACTGATGCTCCCCTAAATCTGGTTTTCAAAAGAGCTCCCCTTGTCCCAGCTCTATCTATTCCCACTTCTGAGTACATCATGATGGTTCATATCTTTTTGTAAAAACCACATATTCAAATGCTCAGTTCTCACAATCCATGAATGCCGCCGTATCCCTATATTACGTTGTGTTAAATCTTGACACACTGCCACTAACATTCCCGGTCTCATGGTGCCCTCTGCTGGTAGAGCACAGAACATACAGCACGAGGGATCCAGGTCTCCTGTCTGCAGATGCTGAGCTTGAGAGCTCACTCAGCAGTGAAGAAGTTGAATTCCAGCCCCAGCTCTTCTGCCGATGGACTTACTGGCCTCCTGTCAGTGATGCCCCTCTGGGTCTCGAGGGTCTGTGCTGGAATGAAGAGCTGAATTAGTGCTTCCACAGCCCTGCATTCCTGGATATCAAGGGAACCAATCCAAGGTTTGGGAACCAGACCTTTTCACAACCTGCTGTAGAGGCCATAAAACTCCTTGAGCCACGATGACTTCAGGTCAATAAAATATCTCCTAACTCACCTTGACTTTCCAGCTTCCCGCGGGAGCAGAGAGGAACCTGGGGCAGAGGAAGCGGGCTGCTGAACCGTCCGTGCGCTGCCCACAGGCCCTCCGTCCTCCCCACAGTCCAAATCCCACTGCTCTTCCGGGGCCACGGCTGTTCCACCGCTGCTCCTTACTTGTTTCCCTTGCAGGCGTGAAGGCTGTGCATTGTCTAAAACACCGGCGCTTCCTGCCTGTGAGAGCCGTTGACAAGCTGTCCTGGAGACGGCACTGGGTTAGTCTCTACTAGGGGCAGGGCGATCCCATGGCCAGAGCCAGGCTTCAGCTCCGCTTCTGCCACGTTCCAGCTGGTCCTGTGTCTCCACTCCTGAATTACTGAAAAATAGGGGTTTACTGAGGACCAAACGAGAAATGAATACAAAACTGCTTCATCAGCCCTGGGGAACACAGATGTGATCGTGACACTGTGAAGCTATCAAATACCAACCTGGCATAGTCACGCAGCAAAGAATCACTCGAAATAAACTGAAAAAAATCCAAATTTATGCAAAAAACAAATGAGGAGATCTTCAGTACTAGTAGCAAGATTATCTCAGGGCATTGTTTCCCAAAATAAGACTCCCTTGAGATGCTCCAAGCGAAAAAATGATTGCATGGGAAAACACTGTAGTTCCTCCAGGGATATTCACAATGCCTGTCAAATTTTGCTATGAAATTTGTCACTAAAAATGTTTACTTTTTAGAACTGTTTTGGATTTGAGGTTTTCAGATAAGGATTTGTAAACCTGTATCAAAATCTATTTTTACAAACCTTTCAATCTGACTTGCTCCTATGTTTCTGGTCTCTTCAGAAGAAATGACTTCTAGACTGTTTTAGTCCATATCATTGTCAGTAATTTAGTAATCAAAGTAATCCTACTAACTAGGGTTGGTTTAGGACAAAATTACCCAATGCAAGTATACACAGTGGTTACCTGTAAGGAGGGGCCCAAGGGCTTCATGCGTGTGCCGTGATGGAAGGATTCCTTCCAGCTCCAGTCCCCAGGAGGCACACTCACAGCAGCACTGCCTGAGACTCAGACCACTGCTCACACTGCTATTCTGAACCTCAGATTAGGACTAGTGGCCTGACAAGTGTGAGTCAGAATCACAGGAGAGACTAACTGAACTCAGGACTGACATGGAACACGTAGGATGCATAGGTATGTGCAACTGAAAGATTATTGTAAGAAAGTCCTGGGAGAGACCCTGGACACTACTTTAGTTGGGACAGGCAGAGTCATGCGTGAGTAACAGCGTCAAAAGCTTTCGGCAACAAACCTTTTTTCTCGCTTCTGTTGCTTGTCCGTGGGGAGCCCACTGCCCACCTGTTTCATGCTGCTTTTCTCTCAAACCCAAGGAAATGCTCCGCTCAGACAAGAGAACATGCTGGTCCCAGCCCTTCTGCTTGACGTGACTTCTGCCACTGTTTCTCACCCTTCGCTGGCCACAGTCAATCCCATGCTCACATCTGTTCCATGTGGTGGGTCTACAATCCTTGGTGGGAGGAACAACAAGTATTTTGAGCAACAGACAGTTTGCCACAGATATACAGAGTGAGATTGGCTCGGTCTCAACTGAAATCTCTTCCCTTGGAATGTATTCTATTTTAAAATATTGCAAACAGGACAGAAAGCAGAGACAGCTCTAACATTTAAGTATGAGTAAACTGGACTGAGCGCCTTCACTTTCACTTTTCACTTCCATGTGTTGGAGAAGGAAATGGCAACCCACTCCAGTGTTCTTGCCTGGAGAATCCCAGGGACGGGGGAGCCTGGTGGGCTGCCGTCTATGGGGTCACACAGAGTCGGACACGACTGAAGCGACTTAGCAGCAGCAGCAATAGCAGCAGCAGCAGCAGCAAACTCATCAGGGGCAAATAATAAATTCTATTTTAAAGGCTGCAGTTACGTTTTATCTGCTGCTGAACAATCAGAGTAAATAGTCCTACTTAACAATTTCCCATCAAGTTTCACTCTTCAAAGCAGCAATATCCAGAACTCTATGAAGGTGAGAATTCCTTTTAAAGAGGTGACTTAATGGGTGATTTAGACAGAAGGTGCTGCCAAACAAGGTAATTATTTTTCTTTTTTGTTCAGTATTCCATCTGCAAATGACTGGATGATGCCTTGCAAGGACAATTACATGCCTTGTCTGTCCTGCTCCACCACAGAAGTACTAAGTGATCCCCAGTACTAACAGTCAAGGGAAAAGATGCAGATGCTGATTTTGTCAGCAAAGTGAGGTTAGGATTTGGGAGGAGGTGCTACAACCCAGGGAGTAGCTGGATCTCGAGGGCCCACTGCCTTCTTAGGCACCAGGAGGGCCCGGCCAACCTTCTCAGCTCCTAGTTCCCAGCCCTGTGGAACACAGGTCAGAGACAGGCTGCTACCACATACTCTCAGCCCAGGTTTCTATTCCAAAGTATTGCATATTTAAGTATTAAATAAGCTGGTACCAGGCTGGAATGATTTCTTCTTTCTCTCTTCCTTCAGTTATATCTGGTTGTGCTGGGTTTTCATTGCTGGCAGGCTTTTCTCTGCTGTGGCACTCTGGAGCTGTGATGCACCAGCTTCCCACTGCGGTGGTTCCCCTTCTTGCAGAGCACAGGCTGAGGCGCGGGCTTCCGCAGGTGTGGTGCGCGGTCTTCGTAGTGGATTCCTGACTCAGGCTGGCTCAGTAGTCGTGGCGCGTGGGCTTGGTTGCTCTGTAGCATGTGGGATCTTCCCAGGCCAGAGACTGGAAGGCGAATTCTCTACCACTGAGCCACCAGGGAAACCCTGGGATTATTTCTTCTTATTTTGAATATACTGAAAAGGACAGGAAGTACTGTGCTAAATCATCTTTATGACAGAAAGAACATTTTCCTAAGAGAATGTGAATAGTGACTAAGACTGATGGCCTCTCAGTAGTCACATAAATGAAGACCCCAAACTCAAGTTTATTTTGCTTATTATAAAGGAACATGTTTAAACTCAAATTTATTTTGAAAGGAACATCCTGGTAGGGAAAGCGAACTTATGCAATGGTAGGGAATCTACCTTGGACCAGAATAAACAAATGGAGGGAAATAATTGGGGGAAATACTGCTTATTTTTACCTGATAGATTTTCACTGTAATTCTGTTTTTCATATATGTAGCTCTATAACCCTGTGAAGATTATTTTACCTTTATGTGCTGCAGTTTCTCTATCAGGGAAAGCAAGAAGCCAAACAAGATGGGACGAGTCAGAGGCTGCTTCCCAGTCCCAGTCCCACCGCTGACTGCAGACGTGCGAGCCCCTGTGCTCCCGTGCGGGACCCGCAGCACCAGGGTCAAGCAAATATCAGCATATACTTGGATCAAATGAGAAAATAAAACTAAAAGTCCTTTTAAAATTAAACAGTAGCATACAAATGATGGCAGCTTCATCTCATTCTCCCAAATCCTTTCCGGATGGAACTTCAGCATCTGTCCACTCATGAAGCATCTTCAGTTTCTAGGCCTGGATGCAGGGATCATTAGGGCGGATACAGCCACGGCCCTCAGGGTGCTGTGAGCCGTGGAGGAGACACACGTTAACGAAACCACACAAATACATCTGTGATCCTGTAACACAACCTCTTTTTGTCCCTGTTCTTACTCCCCAGTCAGCTCTAACACCACATGATCATGTCCACAGTGGTCCCACTCCCTCCCCCACAGCGGGGACAGGAGCCCTGTTTATGACATTGTGTAGAGTCTCCAGCCCAAGGGGATTATAAAAAGCACATGGAAATCAGTTCATTGTCATTGGACTCTCTGAGATAATACAATCTGTATAACGTGTGTCCAGGTGGGTAGGCCATGTTGTTACAGCATGGTGCCCCCAAGCATCTTACCTTTCTACCACTCTCTGCGATTTGGTGCATGGTTTCCTTGTAGACAAATTATCTGTGCTCAAAAACCCTAACTCAGCCCGGGTACTGTTCACCAAACACTCCTGCTGGATCAACAAGAGTCCACGTCGCATTTCAGATTCGGAGCCCTTGGGTTACGGAGAGAGGGGTGTCACCCTCGCTCCCTCAGTGCAGATAGGCCTCTGGTTTCTTAGATCTCTCAGGTGAAAGAACAAGTTTGATCATTCCTCAGATAGACTAAACTTAGGCCAAACTGAGACTGACCCTCTGGCCAAAAGAAAAATAGCCCCTCGGCGATGTTGTCTGAGTTTGCTGGGGCTGCCACACCACAGACAGGATGCAGAAAATACCTCAGGCTGGGTGATTACACTGCAGAATTCATTTCCTCACAGGTCTAGTGGCTGCGGTTTCAAGATCAAGGTGTCAGCTGAGCAGGCCCTCCTGAGGCGCTTACCCCCACCTCGGCCGCCTTCTTCTCCCCGAGTCACTGCATCACCTTCCCTCCGCATCTGTGCCCTAATCTCTTCTGACAAGGGCATCAGTTCAGTCAACCGAACCAGGCCCACCCTGACAACTTTATGGTAGCTTAATCACCTCGTAAAGGCCCTGTCTCCAAATACAGTCACAATCTGAGGTCCTGTGGTTAGAACTTCACCATACAGAATTTGGGAACCCAGTCCAGCCTCTAACAGACACCCATGTCCTAATCCCCAAACCAATGAATGTGTTACCTTACAAGGCAAAAGGTCTTTGCAGGGGTGATTAAGTTAATTTAAGGATCTTGAGGTGGGATGTTACTCTGGATTCTCCAGGTGGCCTCTTTGTACTCCATGGTCCTTTAGAGGGAGACCAGAGGACCACAGTCAGAGGCAGACAGAGGCAGACTCACAGGGAGAGACTCTGCAGACTCTGAAGATGGAGGAAGGGGCTACAGAGAATACCTTTTCTGGTTTTTGGAGGCACCTCTCTCCTCCCCGAGAGCCTCCAAAGGGACACAGCCCTGCTGACAGCATCTTAGCTCAGGGAGATTTCTGACCTCCAAAACTGTGAGATAATAAATCTGCATTGTTTTGAGCCACCAAGTTTATAGGAATGTGTTACAGCAGCAATAGGAAAGTTAATGTAACTTGCCAGTCTGAAAATATTTTGGAAGCTGTGAAAATGAGGAAGCAGTCAGAATGGTCATCAGAAAATAGTGAAAAACTAGAGATCAAGAGAAAATACCAAAGGAAATGAGGAAGGGAGAGAAATGGGGGAACGAGAAATCAAGGAATTCAATGGGAGAGATGGAAAAGGATGCCAATAGTGGCAGCCCAGCAGAGGACATGGGCTGGCCTAGAAAAGGTTTTAACATTAAAGAATTTAGGACTTTCCTAGTGGTCCAGTGGTAAAGAATCATCCTGCCAATGCAGGGGACACGGGTTCAATCCCTGGTCCAGGAAGATTCCACATGCTGAGGAGCGACAAAGCCTGCACACAATTCCTGAGCCTGTGCTCTAGAGGTCACAAGTCCCAGGCACCCTAGAGCATCCACAAGAGAAAGTCCACACACGGCAACAAAGACCCAGTTCAGCCAAATACATAAATTTGGGGGGAAAAAAAGATTTAAAACACAAAGAACATAAAATCAGTTGTGGAACCCCAAGCCTCTAGGAACAGAAGGCAACTATGTATTCAGCAACTGTTTGTACCCACAGCTTCGACCACACCACCAGTGCCCTAGCCAAGCTGCCTGAGAAAGGGCAGTCCACAAAGAACATCAGCCAGGTGTGGAAGCGATCCAGGGCACACACTCCAGGGAAGCCACCGACACGACAGTGCCAGGTGCCACGGTCATCAGGTGAGAAACCCGGGCACCCTCCATCCCAAGCCACAGATACGACAGTGCCAGGTGCCATGGTCATCCAGGTGAGAAACCCGGGCACCCTCCAGGGAAGCCACCGACACAACAGTGCCAGGTGCCATGGTCATCAGGTGAGAAACCCGGGCGCCCTCCATCCCTCGGAGGTGACAGTGATAATGACGGCTGCTTTTATAAGCTTGGCACTGTGTCCAAGCCCTTGAGAGACTGAATACACAAACAGACAAAGGCCAGACTACATCTGAAAACAGAGCTCTGGCCCCTCACCTGCCGCAGCTGCCCAGGGAGCCAATTCTCATCCACAGCACCCAGCCCAGGAACCAGCCTGCTGTCCCCAGTGACAATCAGGGTCAAATAATAACCCTGCAGCATTCAGTCCAAAATGCCCAGGACTTGATGAACAACAGCTTCATTTTGTCCCTGCTTCCAGCTTGAGACCAACCAGAGGAAGTCACTTGGGTCCCTCTAACAAAATAGGACATCCCCTTCTAGTTACCGCCTCCAGCCTCCCCACACCAGCAGCTTCCAGCTAGGACACCTTCCTTTTTGCTACCATGAACCTTTCCCACTCCTCCGTCCGCCTTTGAATCTCCGCCAAACCAAGTGATAGTGGCTGCCTCCCTTGCTACATGCAGCCAGCTCTGTGTGAATAGCTTCTGCCTATTCTCACGTAGGCAGTCTCCACGTACACACTAAGGCGATGCTCACAGCCGCCCTATGTGGTGATACCTTCCATGATGCTATGCAGCAGAAGCTGGAAGTCACTCTCTGATTGGCACCTGAGGCTGTGTGTTCTTCGTCTGACACTTGGAGCCCAGAGAAGCTTGGCTTTTCCCCCACAAAGCCTACTACTAACCACATTTGGGAAAGACTGAACTAGTTTCAGAAGCAAAGCCATAATTTGGAAGTCAGAAAGACAAACAGTCAAATGCCTGAGCAGAAGGATGAAGCAGGGAAAATCAAAGCATGGCCAGCATGATGGTCCAATATGTCTGGCCCACATCACAAGGGCATTTCTTTTTAGAAATTCACATGCTTAAAAATATTCCAAGTATTCCTGCAGTTTCCTCCAGGGTCTGCCTCAAGCTGTCCAGTGCGATCCAGGCCACCACTGTGCTCCTGAGCCCCGCAGACTCCACCGTGCCACCCTGGGTCTCACCTAGAAGCTGAGGATTAAGGCTATTGCACTGTTGCACCGGAGCCCAGACCACAGCCCCGAGGGGCCTGGCCCGCCTCCCAAATATCGGAGCCTGGGTCACATCCCCACCAGGGGAGACCAGCACAGCCCCTCACTCCTGCTCAGCAGGGGTGGGGTTCCTCAATCCCCAAGTTTCATCCCAGGATCACTGTCACTCTAGATGACTGACAAAACATCGACTCCTGCTCCCAAGATTCCTAAAGACAATCACTTAATAATGGGAATAACACTCTCCAACATAAATCACAGCAGGATCCTCTATGACCCACCTCCCAGAATATTGGAAATAAAACCAAATAAACAAATGGAACCTAATGAAAATTAAAAGCTTCTGCACAACAAAGGAAACTATAAGCAAGGTGAAAAGACAGCCTTCAGAATGGGAGAAAATAATAGCAAATGAAGCAACTGACAAAGGACTAATCTCAAAAATATACAAGCAACTCCTGCAGCTCAATTCCAGAAAAATAAACAACCCAATTAAAAAAAAAATGGGCCAAAGAACTAAACAGACATTTCTCCAAAGAAGACATACGTATGGCTAATAAACACATGAAAAGATGCTCAACATCACTCATTATCAGATAAATGCAAATCAAAACCACAGTGAGGTACCATTTCACACCAGTCAGAATGGCTGCGATCCAAAAGTCTACAAGCAATAAATGCTGGAGAGGGTGTGGAGAAAAGGGAACCCTCTTCCACTGTTAGTGGGAATGCAAACTAGTGCAGCCACTATGGAGAACAGTGTGGAGATTCCTTCAAAAACTGGAAATAGAACTGCTTTATGACCCAGAAGTCCCACTGCTGGGCATACACACTGAGGAAACCAGAATTGAAAGAGACACATATACCCACAATGTTCACTGCAGTGCTGTTTAGAATAGCCAGAACATGGAAGCAACCTAGGTGTCCATCAGCAGATGAATGGATAAGAAAGCAGTGGTACATATACACAATGGAGTATTACTCAGCCATTAAAAAGAATACATTTGAATCAGTTCCAATGAGGTGGATGAAACTGGAGCCTATTATACAGAGTGAAGTAAGCCAGAAAGAAAAACACTATAATACAGTATACTAATGCATATATTTGGAATTTAGAAAGATGGTAACGATAACCCTGTATGCGAGGCAGCAAAAGAGATACAGATGTACAGAACAGTCTTTTGGACTCTGTGGGAGAGGCAGAGGATGGGATGATTTGGGAGAATGGCATTGAAACATGTATAATATCATATATGAAACAAAACGCCAGTCCAGGTTCAATGCATGATTCAGGATGCTTGGGGCTGGTGCACTGGGATGACCCAGAGGGATGGTACAGGGAGGGAGGTGGGAGGGGGTTCAGGATGGGGAACACATGTATACCCATGGCAGATTCATGTTGATATATGGCAAAACCAATACAATATTGGAGTAATTAACCTCCAATTAAAATAAATAAATTTATATTAAAAAATAATGAGAATAATGATCACATTCCCATAATTGCCCTGTTGAACTTGGAACACATAGTCTTAAAATTATTTTCACAAACTCTGTTCACGCATGACACCATCCTTCTTTTGTAGGAGGTTGTATAAGATCTCAAACAAACCAAGCCAGCCAGCTGCCATCCACCTGGGCTCCCTGTGCTCAGTGGGCTAGAATCTAAGGAGGGGAAGGGGAACAGGCACAGTAAAAAGAAAGGGCAAATAAGGAAGACTTGTCAGAAAATCAAACATGCATTGGCAGAAGGCCAGCTGTGGTGAACATTCCAAGATCACGGCCAGCAAGCCAGCTGCTGGCATGTGGTAGGCGAGGTCTCCCTGAGCTCCTCTTGTGTGGCCTGTTGTTTAGGACAGAGCTGATCAAACCCAAAGGTGGCCGAGATGCCAGAAGTACAGTGCACAAAAGAGGAAAACCAGCTGAGCTGTTTTCTGAGTGGAGATGCTTTCTGTGTGAGCCAGGCGGTGGGAGGCTGGCTGCCCCCACCCCATGTGAGAGCAGCGGGAGTGACCCTGGTGCTCTCCTGCGGGTCAGTGCACCCTGCCAAGCCTCCACCTCAGGGTGTGCAGTGCAGGTGTATTGACGCCGCTGTTTGCCACACGTGCTTATGAGAGCTTCCGCACTTGACATACCCAGTGCTGTTGGAGCCAAGGACGGAAGGCGGTAGCTGGGATCAGGCTGGCCTGTCACTGCCCCGACCCTCCAGACACTGTGCTGGCTTAAGGGGGAGATCAACAAAACCTATCAGCATATTCAGGGAGGTGGAAGGGGACACTAGGACACGAGATCTCTTCTTTATCAAATCATGAGCTGCAGGAATCTGTATCCTGGAGGCCCTGAAGGGCAGCGCCCCTGCTAACTCACAGGTGCTACGCAGACCTACAGATGAGAGATGATTGTTGGCAACAGGGCCTGACAGCCAGCATCTGCAACTGCTGAAGAAACATGCTCAACTCCTGACTCTGCATCAGTGCAAGGGATAGCAAGGTCCCTTGTTTTTCTAAGTGGACTGTCCTTGAGCTTCTATCTCTCCCCTGCCAGAACTGAGGGAAACTGGCTGAGGAACTCTGAGCAGCAGACTCCCTGCCTCTCTCCAGAGTCCACTGAACCGTGATCCCCACAGGGCATCAGGCATAGAGAGCCTTCAAGAAGCACAGCTCCTGCAGAGCTGAGCCCAAAGTGAGGCTGTGTCAGGACAGCCAAGAGGAAAAAAAAAAAAAAGCTGTTTTCCAAAGGGACTGCAGCCTCGGGACCAGGGATCTGGGCCCTGTGTCCCAGGCATGTAATTCTGAGCAACAGAACATGCTCACTCTGGTGCAAAATCCCTGATGCTAGGGTGGAGCTGGGCCAGAGGACAGCCAGAAGTCCCTCCCTCAGGGCACAAACCACCAGGAACCACTTTCACTGGCTCTTTATGTTTTCAGAGCTAGGACTGGAAAATCCAGCAGAGTCAATGGGTGTTCCTGGCCGCGACCAACATGGGGCTTTGGAGGGGACATTGCGCCAGGTCCAGGTGGGGCCCTTGGATTGCTCTGGACTGAACTGTGCCTCTCAAAACTCACATGGCTGTGTCGCAAATAGAACGTTTAAGGAGGGGGTTAAAGTTAAAAATGAGGTCATAAGAATTGGGCCGTGGGCACACAGAACCAACATTCTCATAAAAGAGGCATAGATACCAGAGATTGCTTTGCCTCTGGAGGACAGTGTGGGAAGGAAGCCGTCTGTGAGCCAGCAGGAGAGTCCTCACCAGAAACCGCATCCTTACAGCACTGACTGGGACTCCCTCGCCTCAGAACTGGGGGAGAGAATTTTCTGTGCTTAAGTCCCCGTCTACAGCATTTTGCTTCAGTCCTGCGATGACTAAGACGAGGACTGGGAAGATCTCTGGGTACATACTACACCCACCTGATCCTGTGACTTTCTAGATAAAACTTCAGCAATGCTGAGCGCCCCGTGCTGAAGGACAGGCCTGCTGTCTGGCTCTGGAGGCTGCATCTGCTTGGAGCTCTGCTGCCCTGATGACCAGCATGGCTGGGCCCCGGGGCCTATACACCTGAAGGCTGGACTTCGGCCAGGAGCTCCATTTCCTCACTGAGGAGGTCAGGGCTGCTGTATAACCATGAAGAAAATTAAGAGTCAGGCAAAGTCCTAGCTCAGGCATCCCTGGTCAACTGGCCTCACAATTTGGGCATCAAGGGGGCACAGAATTAAGTAGGCCTTCAGTTTCCAGAGCTTCGGCTGCATCTGAGGCTGGGTAGCAGGGACCTCCTTCTGATGACCAGTCAGCAGAGCAGCTACCTGGACAAGTATGCGGAAGACAGCTTCCTTGGACTCCAAGTCCCAGGAGAGTAGGGTCGTGTTGGCTCTGCCCACCTTCAGCCTGTGCTGAGCATGGACAGAGGTGCCCAGAAAGGCAGCTGTTTCCCAGGGGGGAAGCACGAAACCATAGAGCGGCCCCCATCCAGGTGCTTCTGAGCACCACAGAGTCATCTACCCTGGGTACTCAGCTCGGTTTTCCAATCCTGTGGCTCTCTTCCCAGGCCCTCAGAGTGGAAGAAACTCCCTGCCTCAGCTCTACCCTCACTTCACAGCACAACCATCCATGAGCAGCAGGTGAAATCCACCATGCAGCCAGGAATCTGCTGGCCCTTCCCCATCATAATATTACCGAAAGTGGGGTCCAGCTGCTTGCCATTCAAAAGCCAATGCTCAGGAAGCAAAGTTAGTGAAAAGTTTGCATTATTCCAGAGGCCAACAACTGTTGGGGAGAGCAGGCTAGTGTCCAAAAGCCACCTCCCCCACCGACAATCAGTGGGCAAGAGCTTTTATAGACAGGGAGAGGGTTATATGTGGAAACAGCACATCAGCTCTGATAGTCATCTTGAGATTTGTCAGTGGTGTCTGATCAGCGTCATCTTGACTGTTTCAAGTACAGCTAATCTTCAGCTCCGAGTTAGTTTTTCCCCATTTCCTTGAGGCCAGACTGTAGCAGCTTATGTCATGGCTAAAGTCTGGTCATCGAGTAGTTAACTTCTTTCACCTGGTGAGGGTTTCCATATATATAAGACAGCTCATAAGAAATGACTCAATGTTATCTACAGCCCTTGGGGAGGAACTATAAGTCCTTGATTTTGCTGAATGACTATTATTTGGTCTCACTTGGCTGTTTTTTCATTTGTTTCTGCACATTCTCATTTCTCTGATTCGACTTATTCTTTGGCTGAAGTTTTTCTACAGACAAAAGGAAGATGGAGACATGGTGGGGAAGAATCATAGAGTTGCTTCCTTTCAATAATCATCAGCACCAGGGTTGCGGGGAGGAGAGGCTCCGATGTCCAGTGATCCCAGCACATTTCTGGAGTCTTTTTGCTTTCTCACTTTCCTAGGAGGTTATTTTACAACTTCTCCTGGCTTAAATACCCCACGCCCTTCCTCCCACTCCTCACTCCATCCACAGCATCGCCTTCTAATTCCCTGAGGACACAGAGGCAATGACTTCCCAGCCTTTCTTCTAAACTTGCACCAAGAACCACCTGCTCCCTGTTCTCCCCGTGGTGGCTGGTGAGCTGTCCTTGCTCCTTCTAAAGCACCCCTGCCCTCCATTTGTGCTTGAGACCTTAACCCCTCGTATCAGCTCAAGGATTTTTCTCGTATGATTTTCTCCTCTCTAGCATCAGCAATTAACCCTTACCTCCTAGGTTATCATCATGAACGTACAGCATGTTCTAGGATCTTCCACCTTGTAAAAAGTCCTCTCTAGAACCCATGCTCCCCCTTGAACTGCTTCTTCCTGCAGTGCTGGCTCCTCACCCTCCACCCTGGGCCTCTTTCTTCATCTGCAGCTGCTCCAGGCCATCTAGTCTGTCCCATGCCTGTAATGACTCCAAAATGCTCCTGCTTATTAACTGTCTATTTCCAGCCCCAATGTGTTCCCTGAGATTCAAACTCAAATATCTCAGTGCTTACTCAGATGTCTAGTAGGTATCTGAATATTAACACCATCAAAACAAAACTCTTCCCAACTCCCCTCAAACTTGCAGCACCCGATGCCAGCAAATGGCATGGATATTGCTACCACTTTCAAATCAAAACCCCAGGAATCCTCACTAAGTCCTCTTTCCCACATTTATCTACAGCCCTTGGGGAGGAACTATAAGTCCTTGATTTTGCTGAATGACTATTATTTGGTCTCACTTGGCTGTTTTTTCATTTGTTTCTGCACATTCTCATTTCTCTGATTCGACTTATTCTTTGGCTGAAGTTTTTCTACAGACAAAAGGAAGATGGAGGACATGGTGGGGAAGAATCATAGAGTTGCTTCCTTTCAATAATCATCAGCACCAGGGTTGCGGGGAGGAGAGGCTCCGATGTCCAGTGATCCCAGCACATTTCTGGAGTCTTTTTGCTTTCTCACTTTCCTAGGAGGTTATTTTACAACTTCTCCTGGCTTAAATACCCCACGCCCTTCCTCCCACTCCTCACTCCATCCACAGCATCGCCTTCTAATTCCCTGAGGACACAGAGGCAATGACTTCCCAGCCTTTCTTCTAAACTTGCACCAAGAACCACCTGCTCCCTGTTCTCCCCGTGGTGGCTGGTGAGCTGTCCTTGCTCCTTCTAAAGCACCCCTGCCCTCCATTTGTGCTTGAGACCTTAACCCCTCGTATCAGCTCAAGGATTTTTCTCGTATGATTTTCTCCTCTCTAGCATCAGCAATTAACCCTTACCTCCTAGGTTATCATCATGAATGTACAGCATGTTCTAGGATCTTCCACCTTGTAAAAAGTCCTCTCTAGAACCCATGTTCCCCCTTGAACTGCTTCTTCCTGCAGTGCTGGCTCCTCACCCTCCACCCTGGGCCTCTTTCTTCATCTGCAGCTGCTCCAGGCCATCTAGTCTGTCCCATGCCTGTAATGACTCCAAAATGCTCCTGCTTATTAACTGTCTATTTCCAGCCCCAATGTGTTCCCTGAGATTCAAACTCAAATATCTCAGTGCTTACTCAGATGTCTAGTAGGTATCTGAATATTAACACCATCAAAACAAAACTCTTCCCAACTCCCCTCAAACTTGCAGCACCCGATGCCAGCAAATGGCATGGATATTGCTACCACTTTCAAATCAAAACCCCAGGAATCCTCACTAAGTCCTTTTTCCCACATACTCTGGGCTTCATCATGGGTCATACTCACTGCTTCATGAATTTGGAATCCAGTCCCTCCCTACCAGGGCCTGCCAGCCCCAAAGGCCCAGCTCGGGGCTCCTCTCTAAGCTCTTGCACTGCGAGCTGCCAGCCTATGGGTGTCGAAGCCCCAGGGGCAGGACAGTGGGTGAAGGATAAGCAGAGACCAGAGACATGCCCCCCAGCTGGCACACTCAGGACCAGGGCCATGGTGACAGTCCTCATTTGTCTTAAATCACAAGACAGTAAGTAGAAGAGGCACGATTTGAACCTAGAAAATCTGGCTCCAAAGTCTGGGCTGTGAAATACAGATGAGGACTGGACATGAAGAATGTCCAGCTCACCTAAAGAATTGCCCAGCTGGCCTGTAAACTTTCCTTCTAGTTAAGGAGAATGTGAGACGTATCCAGCCCCTCACTCCCCACTCACACATTGCCACGGTTTTTTGCCATACGCAGTTATAGACCATCATGAAACCATTTTTTCAGTCTTTAAAAACGTTCTCCTCCAGGGATGAGAGTTTGAGTTAAAGATCTGTGCCCAGGAAAGTGTCCAGTTGGGCAGCTGGTGCAGTAGGGTTGAGGAAGAGGGCAGCGTCCAGGAAGGAGCAATGTAAAAAGAAGCAGCTCCTGAACTAACCTGGGGTCCTTTCCTGGACTGCAGGATTCTCCTTGGTCCTGGCTCATGGGAGGCCCAGATGGATCAGAAACTTAGTGCCGACCCTGAACAGACCATAAGTTCCCACTGTAATCATCAGAATGACTTTGGAATACTGAAAATACAGATTCCTAGACCTGAATGAAGCAAAGTGCCTCAGGTGGCATCTGAGAATCTTTACTTTTAGAAGCCTCTCAGATTGTCTCATTCGGGTTTGAGAACCACTGGGGCAGAGAGGAAGAAGAAAGAGGGGTTTGGGGCCTGGTCAGTTTTCAGGCTGATTGACAGTGACTCCTGTGGTCTAATGTTCCCACCCTGGGGCGCCTCCTGCTGTGATCAGGCCTAAGCCGGGTGGCCAACAGCTCAGTTCAATTCAGTAGCTGGGGCATGTCCCATTCTTTGTGACCCCATGGACTGCAGCACTCCAGGCGTCCCTGTCCATTGCCAACTCCCAGAGCTTACTCAAACTCATGTCCGTCGAGTTGGTGATGTCATCCAACAAGTCAACCTCTGTCGTCCCCTTCTCCTGCCTTCCATTTTTTCCAGCATCAGAATCTTTTCTAATGAGTTAGTTCTTCGCATTAGGTGGCCAAAGTATTGAAGCTTTAGCATCAGTCCTTCCAATTAATATTCAGGACTGATTTCCTTTAGGATTAACTGGTTTGATCTCCTTGCAGTCCAAGGGACTCTCAAGAGTCTTCTCCAACACCGCAGTTCAAAAGCATCAATTCTTTGGCACTCAGCCCTCTTTATGGTCCAACTCTCATACCCATACATGACTACTGGAAAAACCGTAGCATTGCCTAGATTGACCTTTCTCAGCAAAGTAATGTCTCTGCTTTTTAATATGCTGTCTAGATTGGTCAGAGCTTTTTCTTCAAGGAGCAAGTGTCTTTTAATTTCATGGCTGCAGCCACCATCTGCAGTGATTTTGGAGCCCCCCAAAATAAAGTGTGACACTGTTTCTATTGTTTCCCCATTTATTTCCCATGAATTGATGGGACTGAATGCCATGATCTTTGTTTTTTGTATGTTGAGTTTTAAGTCAGCTTTTTCACTCTCCTCTTTTACTTTCATCAAGAGGTTCTTTAGTTACTCTTGACTTTCTGCCATTAAGGGTTGTGTCATTGCATATCTGAGGTTATTGAAATTTCTCCCACCAATCTTATTTCAGCCTGTGCTTCATCCAGCTAAGCATTTCAAACTATACTCTGCATATAAGTTAAATAAGCAGGGTGACAATATACAGCCTTGACTTACTCCTTTTCCTATTTGGAACCAGTCCACTGTTCCATGTCCAGTTCTAACTGTTGTTTCTTGAATTGCATACAGTTTTCTCAGGAGCCAGGAAAGGTGGTCTGGTATCCCCATCTCTTTAAGAATTTTCTACAGTTTATTGTGATCCACACAGTCAAAGGCTTTGGCATAGTCAATAAAGGAGAAGTAGATGTTTTTCTGGAACTCTCTTGCTTTTTGGATGATCCAGTGGATGTTGGCAGTTTGATCTCTGGTTCCTCTGCCTTTTCTAAAACCAGCTTGAACATCTAGAAGTTCTCAGCTCACGCACTGTTGAAGCCTCGCTTGGAGAGTTTTGAGCATTACTTTGCTAGCATGTGAGATGAGTAGCCAAAGATAGTGCAAACGATGTGTGGTTTGAGGTTGGTAATAAAAGACATCACAGTTTTTCTCCTCACTCTCTGAAGATTATTGCTCGACACATCACATCATAGGGACGCTCAAGCAACCCTACAAAGGAGTCACATGGAGAGGAGCCCAGGCCTCCTGCCAACCGTGAGTGCCAACTCAGCAGCCACCTGGGCACAGCATTTTGGAAATGCGTCCCTAGCCCCAGTCAGGCCTTCCTGACACATTGACTCTTCATGAAAGTCTCCAAGTCAGATCCACCCAGCTGAGCCTCTCCTGAATTCCTGACCCACAAAAAGGTATGAAATGATAAATGTTTATTGCTGTTTTAACCTGCTGAGTCTTAGAGTGACTTGTTAAGCAGAAAGAGAAAATTAATATGCCTGGAAAGATCAGGATATTTTGTGAAATAAATTAGACTCTGAGGTCTCGTTGCACAAGAGAGAGAGAGAGAGAAGGCAGGGGCACTCAATTAAAGAGTAATCTAGATCAGGAATGATATATTTCACTAAAAGTCAAACAGAGAAGAATAAGCTTATCCCTGGGCTCAAATTATCCTGCTTCCCTGGTGAGAGTTACAGCTCTCCTCCAGAATCTGGGCCAAAGCCAGGGGTGAGCTGACATCATGATCTTTGTGATAAGCTGTCCTGGAACCTCACTGACTCTGCTCGTGGGTCTCAAGCTGCTTTGCATGTTAAAAATGCCTGAGGAGTTTTTAAATATATTGATTCCTGGGCCACATTCCCAAAGATTCTGATTTAACTGATCTGAGCTGTAGCCTGGGCATGGGGAATAGAAGAACCTTTCTAGGTGACTCCAGTATGCAGCTCTGGTTGCGTTTGACTGTTATAGATAAAGTGCTTCAGTATCTTGCTCTCTAGCTGGGCTAAATATATGTGCAGTGAGGGTGGGCAGAAACCTGGCCCTTTGTTCTAACACAGCCTAGTGTACAGGGGTGCTGCAACTATGCAAACTAAAGTCAGAGTCTTCTGAAGGGCAATATGTATATTTTTTAATATGTTTGGGGTTTGGTTGGGTATATGTGTTTTCATTTGTTTTGTTATTTTAGTGTGTGTTTATTTTTTTTTTTTGGTCTTCTAGCACTGTGTGGCTCATAGGATATTAGTTCCTCAACCAAGAATTGAACCCTGGCCCTCAGCAGTGAAGGGGCAGAGTCCTAAACACTGTACTGCTAGGGAATTCCCATGAAGGGCAATAACTGAATAACCAGTGCCTATTGCTGCTCTGGTTATCTACAGCTGTGTGGCATAAACCACAGTAACTGTTTACTGTAACTGTCACTCTTGGTCTGGGGTTGATTGGACTCAGCTGGATGGTGCTCACTTGAACCCTCACGTGGTTACAGATAGGCAGTGGCTGGGCTACAGTCCTCTCCAAGGCTGCTTCAGCTGGCTAGCAGCTGAATCTAGCATGAGGATGCTGGTTGAACATCTACATGCAGACATCCCATGTGGCCTGGACCTCCTTATAGCATGGTAGCTGGTCCCAAAAGTAAGCATTGCAAAAGAAACCATCAGAAGCCATGGGACCATTTCTAAGCCTGCCTTGAAAGTTATGCAGCATCGCCACTTTTTTTTTTTTACTGAAGTCTATAGTTGATTTACAGTATTGTGCCAGTCTCTGCTGTATAGCAGTGTGACTCAGTTATACACATATATGTATTCTTTCTTTATATTTTTTTCCCATTAGGGTTTATCATAGGATATTGACTATAGTTCCCTGTACACTGTGTCCTTGTCTATCCATTCTAAATGTAATGGTTTGTATTTACCAATTCCAAACCCCCAATCCATCCCTCTCCACCCTCCTTGCTCTTGCTGTTGTTCAGTTATTCAGTTGTGTCTGACTTTTTGCGACCCATGGACTAGAGCACACCAGGCTTCCCTGTCCTTCACCATCTCTTGGAGCTTACTCAAATTCATGTTTGAGTCTGTAATGCAATCCAACCATCTCGTCCTCTGTCATCCTCTTCTATTCCTCCCTTCAGTCTTTCCCAGCATCAGGGTCTTTTCCAGTGAGTCAGCTCTTTGCATCAAGGGCAAGAATATTGGGTCTTCAGCCTTAGCATCAGTCCCTCCAATGAATATTCAGGATTGATTTACTTTAGGACTGACCAGTTTGATCTCCCTCAAGTCCAGGGGACTCTCAAGAGTCTTCTTCAACACCACAGTTCAAAAGCATCAGTTCTTTGGTGCTCAGCCTTTTTATGGTCCAACTCAAACATCCATACATGACTACTGGAAAAACCATAGCTTGACTAGATGGACCTTTATCAGCAAAGTAATGTCTCTGCTTCTAATATGCTGTCTACATGTGTCATAGCTTTTCTCCCAAGTATCTTTTAATTTGATGGCTGCAGTCACCTTCCACAGTGATTTTGGAGCCCAAGAAAATAAAGTCTGTCACTGTTTCCATTGTTTCTGTATCTATTTGCATGAAATGATGGGGGCAGATAGCATGACCTTACTTATTTGAATGCTGTTTTAAGCCAGGTTTTACACTCTATACTTTCACCTTCATCAAGACTCTTGAGAGCCCCTTGGACTGCAAGCAGATCCAACCAGTAAATCCCAAAAGAAATTAATCCTGAATATTCATTGGAAGGACTGATGCTAAAGCTGAAACTCCAATACTTTGGCCACCTGATGTGAAGAACTGACTCACTGGAAAAGACCTCAATGCTGGGAAAGATCAAAGGTGGGAGGAGAACGAGGGACAGAGGATTAGATGGTTGGATGACATCACCAACTGGAACCCAAAGGTGGTGCACTGTGACTACCTAGAGGTGCAGGGATAAGGAGGGAGGTGGGAGGAAGGTTTACAAGGGAGGAGACATATGTATACCTATGGTTGATTCCTGTTGATGTATGGCAGAAGCTATCACAATATTTTAAAGTAATTATCCTTCAATTAAAATAAATTTTTTAAAACTATGGAAGTCAATATGATACACCACATTAACAAATTTAAAGATAAAACCATATGACAAAATTTATCACCATTTATAATAAAAGCTCTCCAGAAAGTTCAGTTCAGTTAAGTTCAGTTGCTCAGTCATGTCCAGCTGTTTGCAGCCCTATGGATCATAGCACACCGGGCCTCCCTGTCCATTACCAACTCCCAGAGTTTACTCAAACTCATCTCAGTTGAGTCAGTGATGTCATCCAACCATTTCATCCTCTGTCATCCACTTCTCCTGTCTTCAATCTTTCCCAGCATCAGGTTTTTTTCAAATGAGTCAGCTCTTCACATCAGGTGGCCAAAGTTTTGGAGTTTTAGCTTCAACATCAGTACTTCCAATGAACACTCAAGACTATTCTCCTTTAGGACAAACTGGTTGGATCTTTGTGTAGTCCAAGGGACTCTCAAGAGTCTTCTCCAACACCACAGTTCAAAAGCATCAATTCTTCAGCACTCAGCTTTCTTCACAGTCCAACTCTCACATCCATACATAACTACTGGAAAAACCATAGCCTAGACCAGACAGACCTTTATTGGCAAAGTAACATCTCTGCTTTTTAATATGTTGTCTAGGTTGGTCATAACTTTCCTTCCAAGGAGTAAGCATCTTTTAATTTCATGGCTGCAATTACCATCTGCAGTGATTTTGGAGCCCAAGAAAATAAAGTCAGCCACTGTTGCCACTGTTTCCCCATCTATTTGCTATGAAGTGAAGTGATTGGGGCTGTATGCAATGATCTTAGTTTTCTGAATGTTGAGCTTTAAGCGAACTTTTTCACTCTCCTCTTTCACTTTTGTGAAGAGTCTCTTTAGTTCTTCTTCACTTTCTGCAATAAGAGTGGTGTCATCTGCATATTTGAGGTTATTGATATGTCTCCCAGCGATCTTGATTCCAGCTTGTGCTTCTTCCAGCCCAGTGTTTCTTATGATGTACTCTGCATATAAATTAAATAAGCAGGGTGACAGTATACAGCTTTCACTTACTTCTTTTCCTATTTGGACAGTCTGTTGTTCCATGTCCAGTTCTAACTGCTGCTTCGTGACCTGCATTTACAGGTTTCTCAAGAGGTAGGTTAGGTGGTCTGGTATTCCCATCTCTTTCAGAATTTTCCACAGTTTCTTGTGATCCACACAGTCAAAGGCTTTGGCATAGTCAATAAAGCAGAAATAGATGTTTTTCTGGAACTCTGTTGTTTTTTCAATGATCCAGCAGATGTTGGCAATTTGATCTCTGGTTCCTCTGCCTTTCTAAAGCCGGCTTGAACATCTGGAAGTTCATGGTTCACATATCGCTGAAGCCTGGGTTGAGAATTTTGAGCCAGAAAGTAGGAACATAATTCTCAACAGGGAAAACCTGAAAGCATTTTCTCTAAGATGAGGAAGCAGACAAGGGTGTCCACTCTCACCACTGTTGTTCACAATAGTTTTGTAAGTCATAGCCACAGCTATCAGAAGAGAAAAATAAATAAAAGTAATCCAGATTCTAAAAGAAGAAGTAAAATTTTCACTGCTTGCAGATGACATGATACTATACATACAAGATCCTAAATATGTCGCCAGAAAATTACTACAGCTAATCATTGAATAGTAAAGTCACACCATATAAAATTAATACATAGAAATCTCTTGTGTTCCTCCACATTAGCAATGAAAACCAGAAAGAGAAATTAAGGAAACAATCCCTTTTATCATCACATTAGAAAGAATAAAATATCTAGGAATAAACCCACCTAAAGAGACAAAAGATCTGTATGTAGGAAATTATAAGATGCTGCAGAAAGAAATCAAAGATGATATAAACAAATGGAGATGTATGCCATGTTTTTGGATTGGAAAAATCAATATTGTGAAAATGACTATATGACCCAGAGCAATCTACAGATTCAATGTAATCCCTATTAAACTACCAATGGTATTTTTCACAGAACTAGAACAAAAAATTTCACAATTTGTATGAAAACACAAAGACTCCAAATAGCCAAACCAATCCTGAGAAATAAAAATGGAGCTGGAGGAAACAACCTCTGACTTTCAACTTTATTACAAAGATATAATCATCAAGACAGTATGGCACTTACACAAAAATAGAAATACAGACCAATGGAACAAGACAGAGACCCCAGAGATAAATCTGTGCACCCATGGGCACTTTATCTTTAACAAAGAATGCAAGAATATACACTCAAAAAGACAGACTCTTCAGTAAGTGGTGCTGGACAACTCTATGTAAAAGAATGAAACTATAATACTTCTAATACCATACACAAAAGTAAACTCAAAATAGATTAAAAACTTAAATATAAGGCCAGAAACTATAAAACTCTTAGAGGAAAGCATAGGCAGTACACTCTTTGAAATAAATCACAGGATGATCCTCTTTGACCTACCTCCTCAAATAATGGAAATAAAAACAAAAATAAACAAGTGGGACCTAATTAAACTTGAAAGTTTTTGCATAGCAAAGGAAACAATATACAAGATTTAAAGACAATCTAAAGAATGCAGAAAATAACTGCAAATGAAATGTGACAAAAATTAATCTCCAAAGAATATAAGCCACTCATATAGATAATATCAGAGAAACAAACAATCCAAGAAAAAAATGGGCATAAGACCTAAACAGACAATCTCCAAAGAAGACTTCAGATGGCCAATAAACACATGAAAAGATGCTCATCCTCACTAGCCATTCAGTTCAGTTCAGTTGCTCAGTCATGTCCAACTCTTTGCACCACCATGAATCGCAGCACGCCAGGCCTCTCTGTCCATCACCAACTCCTGGAGTTTACTCAGACTCATGTCCATCGAGTCGGTGATGGCATCCAGCCATCTTATCCTCTGTCATCCCCTTCTCCTCCTGCCCCCAATCCCTCCCAGAATCAAGGTCTTTTCCAATGAGTCAACACTTTGCACGTGGTGGCCAAAGTATTGGAATATTGGAGTTTCAGCTTCAGCATCAGTCCTTCCAATGAACATTCAGGACTGATCTCCTTTAGAATGGACGGGTTGGATCTCCTTGCAGTCCACAAGACTCTCAAGAGTCTTCTCCAACACCACAGTTCAAAAGCATCAATTTTTCAGTGCTCAGCTGTCTTCACAGTCCAACTCTCACATCCACACATGACCACTGAAAAAAGCCTTGACTCTGTCGGCAAAGTAATGTCTCTGCTTTTGAATATGCTCTCTAGGTTGGTCATAACTTCCCTTTCAAGGAGTAAACGTCTTTTAATTTCATGGCTGCAATAATCATCTACAGTGATTTTGGAGCCCCCCAAAATAAAGTCTGACACTGTTTTCACTGTTTCCCCATCTATTTGCCATTAGAGAAACACAAATCAAAACTACAATGAGATGATACTAGTGTATCACCTTACACCAGTCAAAATGACCATCATCAAAAAATCTACATACAATAAATGGTGGAAAGAGTGTGGAGAAAAGGGAACCTTCTCTCACTGTTGCTGGGAATGTAAATTGATGCAGACACTGTGGAAAACAAGTTGCTTATCCGCATCCTCTATCCTGTGGGTTAGGTGAGCCCATATCTAAGCTCCCCATGTCCCCTCAGAGCTGGGCCTGGGGAGGTCCCACTTGAACTTCTGAGCTTTCCCCCTCTCATAAGTGAGACTTTTCTCCTTCTTTCCTTAAGGTTTCAAAGTAACATTCTAAAGAGGCACAGTAAGAGCCAGTCAGAGACTGGACTTGTGAGCACAGTATGGGAAGGCAAGAGAAAGATGACAGAGAAAGTAGAATCAACACATATACACCACTATGTGTAAAACAAACAGCTGGTGAAAAGTTGCTATATAACACAAGGAGCCCAGCTTGGCACTCTAATGACCTAGTGGAGCAGGAAATGGGGTGCGAGGCTCAGCAGAGAGGTGCTGCTGCTGCTGCTAAGTCATTTCAGTCATGGCCGACTCTGTGTGACCCCAGAGACGGCAGCCCACCAGGCTCCCCCATCCCTGGGATTCTCCAGGCAAGAACACTGGAGTGGCCCGTCATTTCCTTCTCCAATGCACGAAAGTGAAAAGTGAAAATGAAGTTACTCAGTCGTGTCCGACTCTTAGTGACCCCATGGACTGCAGCCTACCAGGCTCCTCCATCCATGGGATTTTCCAGCCAAGAGTACAGGAGTGGGGTGAGCAGAGAAGTGAAATATATGTAGTCATGGGAAATGGATGAGGAAACAGCGGAAACGGTGTCAGACTTTATTTTGGGGGGCTCTAAAATCACTGCAGATGGTAACTGCAGCCATGAAATTAAAAGATACTTACTCCTTGGAAGAAAAGTTATGACCAACCTAGATAGTATATTCAAAAGCAGAGACATTCCTTTGCTGATTAAGGTCCATCTAGTCAAGGCTATGGTTTTTCCAGTGGTCATGTATGGATGTGAGAGTTGGACTGTGAAGAAGGCTGAGCACCAAAGAATTGATGCTTTTGAACTGTGGTGTTGGAGAAGACTCTTGAGAGTCCCTTGGACTGCAAGGAGATCCAACCAGTCCATTCTGAAGGAAATCAGCCCTGGGATTTCTTTGGAAGGAATGATGCTGAAGCTGAAACTCCAGTACTTTGTCCACCTCATGTGAAGAGTTGACTCATTGGAAAAGACTGTGATGCTGGGAGGGATTGGGGGCAGGAGGAGAAGCGGATGACAGAAGATGAGATGGCTGGATGGCATCACTGACTCGATGGACGTGAGTCTGAGTGTGAACTCCGGGAGTTGGTGATGGACAGGGAGACCTGGCGTCCTGTGATTCATGGGGTTGCAAAGAGTCAGACACGACTGAGCAGCTGAACTGAACTGAACTGAAACAAAACCAGTTTTACAACAAATGCTAAAGGGATTTCTCTAGACAAGAAACCAAAATAACTCATTAACCTTTTTTTGATTATCTTTTATTTATTATATAAGCTGCTAGCCAACCTGTCTGAATTTCACTTTGAAGGGAGATATCAGTATACTAGACAGCAAACACAAACCTACTCTCTGCTCCAGAAGAAGTGCTCTCTATTTTCTAAGGCTATTCCATCATACAACCAGCTCAGATATGCAGATGATACCACTCTAACTGCATAAAGTGAAGAGGAGCTAAATATCCTCTTGATGAGAATGAAAGAGGAGAGTGAAAAAGCTGGCTTAAAACTTAACTTTAAAAACTGGCATCCGGTCCCATCACTGCATGGCAAATAGATGGAGGAAAATGGAAGCAGTGACAGATATTGTTTTCCTGAGCTCCATGGATGGTGACTGCAAGCCATGAAATTAAAAGACTCTTGCTCCTTGGAAAAAAAGCTATGACAAACATAGACAGAATATTAAAAAACAGAGACATCACTTTGCCAAAAAACGCTGACTATACATCAAAGCTATGGTTTTTCCAGTAATCATGTGTGGATGTGAGAGTTGGCCCATAATGAAGACTGTGTGCTAAAGAATTGATGCTTTTAGAACAATAAGAAACTACTATCAGCAATTATATGCC